>JAULBY010015235.1:0-21318 GCA_032358315.1 Ophiocytium majus
GGCCCCTGCACCGGTGCCCTCTTCACAGCGGCTGGTGCACCACCAGTCTGACGGCGTACAGGGACCCCCCCCCCCCCCCCCCCCCCCAAAAAAAAAAACACTCACCATGGTCTGGGTGCGCTTTGATCCCTGCCAGGCGCGTACAGACTCCAAAGCCAGGTACGGGTGCACGGCGGAGGCGCCGTAGCCGATGAGCGCCGCGAAGTGGTGCGTGCTCCACGCCTGCGCCGTCTCCACAATCTGCACACCAGTTGCCAGAAGGCAGGCAGGGCAGTGCTGAGCCTGCAGTGGCACATGTGGTGTGCTTGGGCCTGCCCCCCACGCTGTTGAAGTTGCATTCAGGAGGTGTTGGGTCTTTCTTTAGCAAGGTTAGTGGCGTTGAAGTGCAGGTGTGCAGGCGCAGTGCAGAGTGCACAGATGCGCAAGCACTGTCACAAAGTAGGTGAGGTGCTCGGTTGGTGAGGGGCAGTGGAATGGCGGCGGCATGACATGCACAGCACAGCAGCAGCATGGCCAGCAGTTGGCGAAATGGCACTCCAGCCCCTCCCCTGTCTCCCGCGCCCCGCCGCCTCAAAATGGCGGACGCGATATGGTGTCAGCAGCTTGGTGTCAGCAGCAGCTGTAAAAAGGCTTGCACTTACAGGAGAGCAGGTGCTCAGCGGCAACGAAACCTGCCCTACGACTTGTGCTCAACAGCAGCAGCGGCAGTGCTCACCAGCGAGGCGTCCATGCGGCGCCCCAGGCCAATGAGCTCGTGGTGCACGGCGCCGACAGCGAGCAGGGGCGGGATGTAGGTGAGCCCGGGGGCGATGCCGCCGCGGTCCGACAGCACAATGACCTCTGCGCCGCCCTTGACGGCCTCCACGGCGGCGGCTGCCAGCGCCTTGACAGCCTGCGGTGGGTGGTAGCGCGAGCGCATGTCGCGCTCAGGTGAGTGCATGGCCGGCAAGGTCGGTGCGCCATAGTGTACCTACTCTTGAGGTGATGATTCACGCAGTGTTGATGCCATAGGGTTGCGGCGTGGTACTTTGGCGGCCGCCGCAGCGATCGCTGCCGCTTTCTGTGCACCTTGGACCCATACAGTGCAGAAACATCACACCCACTGACATGCCCAGTCCGCGAAGCACAGCGCGCTGCAACTGGATACCAACACTTCATAAACCCACGCGCTCAGCATACAGCAGCTCACCTACCTAGAAGGGCGTTTCACATTGGCTCAGCAGCTTTTGTGAGCACGTAGGGAGCGCTAGCTGGCAGCACCTCATTCTCCGCACGAGCGAGTGAGCTGGTTCTAGCGCACGCAGGCTGCGCCAGCGAAAGCCGCATGCCGTGGCGGGTATGCTGAGGGGGGGCCTATCCGCCTATAGTGTTGTAGCCATAAAGAACAGTGGGGCGCGGCAGCGCAGGAGAGTGGCAAACACACCTTCTGCAGGCCAGCGGGGCCCGTGGCAATGTCGTAGAGGGTGGACAGGGTCTCCACCTTGAAGCCGTTCCCGCTCACGCCGGCCAGCTCCGCCACATTCATGACCGGGGACTTGATGAGCAGCTGCCGGGCATCCTCCGCGGATGGCTGCAGCGGCACGCAGGCGCGGCAGGTACAGACAGGGTCACTCCTGTGTTCAGTGCCAAACTTTCGTGCCCAGGGTCTGGCCACAGGTGGTGCGTGAGTGCCACTGGGTGCGCATGTGGCTGTGTTTCATGCAGCACCAGGGGGGGGGCTGCTACTCCTGCTGTGGCCAAGTACTGGTTGCGCAGTGGCAGCGTGTGCAGCGGCAGTGTTGCTGTCATGTGCGCTGCCGCGAAAACTCTGCTGCTGGTGGTGGCACGTGTACAAGAGCTGCTTGGCCCTTCCACGGCAGCTCCGTGCACCCGCCCGACATCAACATCTCGGAAAGTAACTTCGACCGCCGCGCGCGCGATGCAGCCCAGCCCGCCCACCTTCATGGGGTTCCCCTTCCTGCCGAGGCACATCTCGAGCGACACAGCTTCACCCACCCAACATCAACATCTTGGAAAGCGACTTCAACACGCGTGCACAGCCCGGGGCCCACCCACCTTCATGGGGTTCCCCTTCCTGCCGAGGCACATCTCGAGCGACATGACGGCGCCCTCGCGAAGGGAGTCGATGGGCGGGTTGGTGACCTGTGCAAAGCGCTGCTTGAAGTAGTCGTAGAGGACGTGCGGGCGCTCCGACAGGACGGCGAGCGGAATGTCGTCGCCCATGGAGAAGGTGGTCTCCTTGCCCGTGCCAGCCATGTCCGCCACCTGCATCTCCACGTCCTCGCTGCTCCAGCCAAACGCCTGCTGCTGCACCACCTATTTTTGCGTGGAGATGCAGTGCGTGGTGGCGTGCAGAGGTGTCATTACGAGCACCACCTGGGGTTATGTACGGCATATAATACCATAATCACAGGTATAATCGTCACCATATGCGTTGCATGTCGAGATGTTGGGCATAGAAATACGCTGCACGTTGTACGCACACGTACAAACTACGTTATACGACATGACCCGTCACTAGCATTGACCTGGTGGTGCAGGGGGCGACAGGGCCGTGCCATAGCATGCCATAAGGCTGGCATCCCCAACAGCGCAGAAGCGGGAGCAACGGAGCCCAGCGGTGTATGCATTCAGGGGAGCCACTGCTGTGTGCGCGTTTAGTGCAAAAACATGGCCAGCAGGTGCCCAGGTGCAGGCCAACGCTAGTAAATCACCACATGCTTGAACAAGACTACAAACTGCTGCGCTAGTTGCATGTGTCCGCACCGGACGCCACAGCTTCAGCCTCACTGCTCAGCAGCAGACACATAACATCAGGTGTGCTCAGCGCAAGCGCGGCCGCTCACCAGGGCGTCGTCCGACAGCAGGCGCTCCTGCACCCAGGGCTGCTTGGGAACGGAGACCATGTGGTTGTTGACCCAGTGAGAGTAGGGGCGCTTGGCGGCTACGCGCGCCTTGATGTCATAGTTGTGCAGGAACTTGCCCTTCTTCAGGTCGCACGCAATCATCTGGCCAGGGCCCAGGCGGCCCTGTAAAATCACACGTGCACGCGTGATGCAGACGGTGATTACAGTTACGTTTTGAAGTTGATTGTTGAAGTTACTTCTTGAGGTACAGAATTTGATGCCGTAGTAGTGTGCAGGAACTTGCCCTTCTTGAGATCGCACGCAATCACCTGGCCCGGGGCCCAGGCGGCCCTGTCAGAGCACAGGATCATGGTATGATGTAGACGGTGGTTATAGTTGCGTGTTGAAGTTGATTCTTTAAGTTACTTCTTGAAGTACAGCATCTCATGTCATAGTTGTGCAGGAATTTGCCCTTCTTGAGGTTGCATGCAATCATCTGGCCGGGGCCCAGGCGGCCCTGTCGCCAAAACACAGGCACACGCATGATGTACGCGGTGATAACGGTTACCGGTACTTTTTGAAGTTAATTCTTGTAGGTACTTCTTGACGTACAGCGTGTATCTTATCAGTTCTTTACGTGGGGGCGTGAAGTCACACGCGCGCACGTGAGCGTGGTGTGATAGATAGATGTTGAAGACCAGGAGATGGGAGATGTGTTGCTGAGCTGTGTGTGTGGCGCACTGCTGCATGCGCACACCTGGCTGGGTGCCAACCCAGCGACTGCAGCCGCCGTGCGCGTGCGTGCGTGCCCGGGTTTGGTAAGTCGGCAATGCCAACCGCACCCTCTGTGGTGTACAACAGACATGTGCATTCACAAACACAACTTTGTCGGCATACCGACGACCCCGAGCAATATGAGGCATGCACCTGCCCATGAAATAAAAGGGCACTAAACTGTTTGCGACACACGGCCCAACTTCACCTGTGATACCGTGCCAGGGTTTGCGAGCGCTACAGTGGCATACTTTTGCTATGTGCAGTGCCACACACGCGCCTGCCTGCTGCTTGTGCCACACCACCAATGGCCACACAAGCCCTACACGGCATCGGTACAGCCGCATATCAAGCGGCATGGTGCTCACCAGAGATGCGGGCAGCTACGCAGCGCTCAGCAGCCGCCTTGCTCTGCGGCAGCTTTGCTCAGTAGCAGCTTTGGTCGGCAGCAGCTTTGTTTGGCGGCAGTTTTGCTCAGCAGCCGCTTTGCTCAGCAGCCACTTTGCTCAGCAGCAGCCATGCTCAGCAGCAGCCATGCTCAGCAGCAGCCGTGCTCAGCAGCAGCCCTGCCCAGCAGCAACCATGCCCCCCCCCCCCCCCCCCTTCTCACCTTCTCAAGCACGTCCGCCTCGTTCACGGGCACCACGCCTGTCTCGCTCATCATGCACACCATGCCGTCGCGCGTCACCAGGTAGCGCGCCGGGCGCAGGCCGTTCCTGTCGAGGCACGCCCCCACCTTCTTCCCATCGCTCCACACCAGCAGCGCGGGCCCGTCCCACGGCTCCTGCTGCGCCTCCCAGAAGCGGTAGAAGTCAACCACCTCCGGGTGCGCGTCAAGCGCCGGCTGGTTTCGGTAGGCCTCCGGCACCAGCACCATCAGCGCCTCCATGGGGCCCTTGCCACTCTGTGTGGGCGGGGGGGGGGGGGTCAAGGGGTTTCACAGGAGTGAAGGGGTGGTGTGAGAGTGTGGAGGGTTTTGTGTGGATCCCGGGTGTGCACATGTGATTGAGGTGTGTGTGCGTTGTTTAGTGTACCGTGGCTACGCGCTGTGCAACTGGGCAGTGGAAGTACAAACCAGAGGCTCAAGCGCATGTGATGTCACGCTGGTAGACATGTTAGGAAGTGCACACATCGCCCCCCCCCCCCTCCTTACAAACAAAAACGCTGCTGACAACATTGCTGTGAATACATGCGATTGCACCAGCGAAGCTGGCCACATGACAGGCAGCCGGGACCCAACTGCAACTGCGTGCTCGAGCTCAAATGTTTGTGCTTGCCATGAACATACTTGGAGTACTTCTAGAAGTATGTACACTACTAGTAAAACAATGATACTGTTCAGTGCTTCATAAGTACTAAACTTGTGATTATTTCAGGTACTATATAGATGCTTCAAGTACTTTGAAGTATATGGTATGGTGGACTGTGTAAAAGTTTGACAAACGAAAATTTCTGAGCATCGCCTTTGTTGGTGGTAGCATGAAGGCAGCCTTCTACAACACTTTAATATACTACTGTAGCACCTACCACAATAATAGACTAGACCACACACATGCACACCACTTTCTTGACACTGCAACACAATGGCAGCAGCTTCCCGCACGCCCAGGCACCTGCACCATGAGCTCAAAGACAGACCCAGCTTGGAAGAGTGGGACTTGCCATCAAACATTACCAGACCACACACATAAGCACCACTTTCTGACACCGCAACATACATTCAGCTCTCCGCACGCCCACACATGAGCTCAAAGACGGAATGCAGGTTGTTCCTGACTTTATGACACTACAACATACTTAGTATGTAAGTAAAAGTAAAAGGACAGCAGCTTCCCGCGCACGCCCACGCACCTGCACCATGAGCTCAAAGACGGAGTCCAGGTTGGAGGAGTCGGACTTGCCGTTGTCCACGAGCGCCTCAAAGCCGCCGTCGCCCTGCAGGTCGTGCAGCTCAATGAACGCCTTTGCGTCGCGCGCGTCCATGGTCGCCGCGCTGGGCGAGCCGCCGCGCACCGCCAGCTTGGCCTCGCGCGCGCGCACCCAGTTGATGTTGCCGAGCAGTGTGTTGATCTCGCCGTTGTGGCCCAGCATGCGCATGGGCTGCGCGTGCGGGGGCGGGGTGCGTGTGGTGTTTTGTTGTGGGTGGGTGGGTGGAGCGGCGGCGTGTGTGCAACAGCCCGGTGGAGTCTCGGCGTGCTGAGCATGGCTGTTAGGCCGCACTACCGTGTATGTATACGCTGCGTATTCAGCACACAAACGCACATAAAACGCTCGCCCCCAACACTCACTTGCTGCGCCATGGGAAAACTAGTGCCTGAGAAACTGCATGGCTACCAGCCGGCAACACGAAACCAATGTTCAACACGCTGTCGTTCGCGCAATTGTTTTTGGCACTACTCCCACTTTGTGCTGCGGTGCCACCGACGCACGAACCTGGGCGAGGGGCCAGCGCGGCATGGTGTTGGTGCTGAAGCGGCGGTGGTACACGCAAAAGTTGGACACGTACGCCGTGTCCGTGAGGTCCGAGTAGTACCCCGCCAGCGCCGCGGCGTTGGTCATGCCCTTGTACACAATGGTGCGCGTGGACGCCGAGCAGAAGTACATGTCCTGCTTCCACGTGAGCCCCTGGTCCACCAGGCGCTTGGCCGTGATGCGCCGCCGCAGGTAGAGCACGCGCTCCAGGTCGTCGCCCGTCTGCCGGGGGGGGGGCGGGTGTGTGCACCTGTTTTTCTTAGCGCAAGTTTTTTTTTAGCGCAAGTACTTGAAGGAGTTTAATTTGGGGTGACGGACGGGTGAGTAAAACCTGAGAAGTGATCGTTGTCAGCAGGTACAGCACCCGCTTCAGGTCATCCCCCGTCGGCAGGGGGGGGCAAGCGTGTGCATTTGCACTTTTTTTGGCGCAAGTATTTAACTTGGGTGACGGACGGGTGAGTAAAACGTTGAAGTTAGCGTTGTCGGCGCCATTTAATTTAATAATTTGGGTGACGGACGGGTGAGTAAAAGGTGGAAGTTAGCGTTCGGCGCCCAGGCTGGAGCGATTTTTGGCGCAGCACGCAGGCGGCGGCAGCGCCTGTGGCGGGGATAGGTGTGGCCTGGTAGGGTTGACTGAATAAATCATTGGGTGTGGGTGGGTTTTCTGCTGCGGAGTTATGACTGCCGACCTAGGCGGCCAATGCATGTGCCTTTTTTGAACTTGAAAACTGTAATTGTGTGCGGGCTCCCAATACGACAGCATGTGCGTGCATAGTTTTTAAAAAACAAGTGTCGTCCACCCTGCCCGCGGGCAAAATGAATCCACCCAGAAAACCCAGAAATTACATGCGTCCTACCTACCACTATGCACGCGCATATCCAAGGACTGAGCAACTTTCATGTGCTGACAACCTACCACCTTCAGCCACCGCCAAACGCACTTCCACCGCTCACAACACCACCCGTGGGTGCGCCACACGTGCGCTGCACACCTCCACAACACACCCACTCACCAGCGATCCGCCATCGCTGGAGACCATAAACTGCTCAATGGTGGGCTGGTTTTCGCGCCCCTCCGGCCCCAGGTACGACTCGTCCACGGGCACGCTGCGCCACCCGTGGAACTTGAGCCCGCGCACCCCAAACTCGTCCTCGATGACGCGCCTGCACCTCGCCGCCATCTCCTCGTCACGGGGCAGGAACACCATGCCAACGCCACGGGCCTCGCGAGGGGGCAGGTCAGAGGCATCGCCAAAGGCACCGCTGAGCTCCAGCAGGTCCCAGGGTATGGCGGTCATGATGCCTGAGCCGTCGCCGCTCACGTTGTCCGAGAGGCACGCGCCGCGGTGCTCCATGCACCCCAGGGCCGCGAGGCCCGCGGAGACAACCTTGTGGGTGGGGGTCGCGTCGATGTTGGCGATAAATCCCACGCCGCAGGCGTCGCGCTCCTCCACCTATACGGGTTGGCGGCGGCGGCGCAGGAGCGCAGCTGCGGTGAAGCCACCCAAGGGAAACAGTTGCATGTGTGCCGCATCGCGCGCGCGCCAAGGCAGGCTGGGGCGGGTTTGCGGGCGCCGGAAAAAGGGAGCCGCCGACCGGCAGCAGCGTCAGTGTCAAAACACTGCAGAATGGTGGTGGGTGGGTCAATGGTGGTGCACAATGTTGGCGACACACTGTGAGCTGCAGCTTGCGGCGCAGCGGCAACATGAAGCAAGCGAAAACTTTGAGCATGGAAATAACGCCAGGACGCCACGAGCGGAGATGTGAGCAATGCGAGCAGATAAAGCAAAAGCCCGGCCAGCCCAGAGCCAGGCTGGCATGCTGCAGTGCTTGCAGGCGCCAGCCGTCATGCGTGATGGGCACTGCCGCTCATTTTTGTGGCAGTGGAGGCGCCAACACATGCAATTCTCAGTGGCCACCAAAGGATCCAGCAATGCTCACCAACCACGCCGGCCCAGGCTCAGGGGAACCGCGAGGGAAGGTACCATGCTTTCCCGCCATGGAAAGAGGGCAGGATACGTGCCGTGAGCGCCGCGCCACCGCATGTTGCGTCACTGACGTGCTGAGAGGCCGTTTCGCTGCCGAGGCTGTGGTCCACGCGCCTTCGGTGCTCCCGGCGCGCAAAGGCAGGCCTGCAGTGCGAAAGCCATCGCTGGTGCTGCTGCACACCAGCAGCACCGCAGCCGCGACAGCCAGAGGCCGCGCCGGCATTGGTCACCGGGTGCTGCTCCTGCCTGGGCTGGCAGCAGGACAAGGTGTGTGCCGCCACCTCGAGAGAGGTGCCTCTCTCTGTCCTGGATCGCATCCATGCATGGCATTGCGCCGGCAGTACAGATTGCGCCCTCAAACTGGGTGACCCGGATGCCTGCTGTTCAGAGTTGCAATTTGTCTTCCTTTTGCAGCCCTCGCTCGCAAGCACCCCTGCTGCTTGCACCATGGAGGGACTTTCCAAGCAGAACAGCATGGGCATGGAGGGGGTGTTGGGCGTGGCGGACGACCAGCTGGACGCCTCCACCGGCCACATTCCCCAGTACACCAACACTGTTCTGGCTGGGGATGTGGGAGGCACCAACTCCCGCTTCATGCTGTACGAGGCACAGCCAGGCATGGCGGTGGCTGCGGGGAAGAAGTGAGTCTGCCGCACGCCACCCTGTGGGATGCCGTGTTCGAGGCTCGCATATCCGGACGGCGCCGACCCGCCTTGCCCCATCTCTCTCGCTGCCTAGGAAGCAGTTTCGCGCGCCTTATCTGCGCGCTTGAGCCAGACCCAGACACGTTGAAGTTGGCGCACATGTGCACTCCGCTTCCCTCCCCCCCGCCAGCACTCCGCTGGCGGCATAGCCCAGCTGCAACGGCTGCCGTGACGCATGCCTAACTTCTGATGGCCATGTTGCCACCTTGTGCCTCACGGATCCAGCGTGTCTTACCCGCATTGGCAACGAATCCACTACGGCGTGTTTCTGCTGGCCTGCCCCTTCACATGAGGTGGCGGCTGCCGAAGCAGCAGGCACCCCTGCCCCTTAACACCCCGCGCACCACCAGCCGCATCTTCTACCTCACTGCTCTTCTTGTCATGCACACCTACCGCCAGAACACTGCCCGTTTGCGTCACGTTACCCTTGTGCTTGATTTCTGCGAATATGCGTCGTCCACAAACCGAGCCCAGACAAGGAAGGTCTGCCTTACCCTTGTCCGCCATCGCAGGGCCCCGGGCCGCCTGCTCTTCCGCCGCGAGTACCCCAACGAGGGCGTCACCAACTTCAGTCTGCAGCTGCGCCGCTTCCTAGCGGATGCCAATTGCGAGGGCACCCCGCCCCTGGTGGCCTGCATAGCCCTGGCAGGCCCCGTGGTTGAAAACAGGTGCAAGATGACCAACCGCGGCTGGGACATCGATGGCTACGAGCTGGGGCTGGAGCTGGGGATCCACGAGGTGCGGCTCATCAACGACTTCGTGGCCGCAGGCTTTGGCCTGCTGACTCTGGATCTGAGGCACGAGGTGAAGGTGCTGCAGGCGGGCTCCCGCGTTCTGGGGGCGCCCATCGCCTGCATCGGCTCCGGGACGGGCCTGGGGCAGACCTTCCTGACTGCGGGGCGCGGCACGCAGGTAAAAATAGCTGTTTTTTGGTGGGCAAAAACACTAATAACTAATAATTTCCATTTATATATATACATACGGACGTTTGTGTATTGCAACCACGGTGCAGTGCGCCGCCGGCAATTGTTCCTGGTTTTGACTGGGTGTGTCCCTAGTGAAGCATGGAATTGGATTCGATGGAAGGGCCAGGCCGTGGTTCCACACATGTGCACACCTGCCCGGACTATGCACACATGGTTTACTCACCCCAGCAAATATATTTATGAAAGACACACATGCATCCCTCCAAACATTAACAATGTACAGGTGTGCGAGGCGTACCCGACAGAGGGCTGCCATGTGTGCGCGCTCTCCGTGCACACCGACCTTGTCTATGCAGTATATGACTTACATCCGAAGTATATGAGTTACACATGATGCCCCTACAAGCAAACCACCACAAAACATTGTAAATACGCACGCGTCGCAGGTGTATGAGGCGTACCCGACGGAGGGCGGCCACGGCGCGCTGTCCGCGCGCACAGACTTTTGACTATACCCTGAAGTTTGGCATGATCTCCTTACAAACAGCATGCACATACATGTATACCTACATGCACGCGCCGCAGGTGTACGAGGCGTACCCGACGGAGGGCGGCCATGGCGCGCTGGCCGCGCGCACAGACCTCGACTACGAGATGGTCCAGTGGATGAAGACGCACCTGGGCGCGACGCGCATATCCGTGGAGCGCGTCGTCAGCGGTCGCGGCCTCGCAACCGTGTACGAGTTCCTGGCGCACAAGTTCCCGGAGCGCGTGGACGCGGAGGTGCACGCAAAGTTCGAGGCGGCGGGCGACCTGCAGGGCGCCATCGTGTCCAAGAACGCTGACCCAGAGGTGGGGGGAGGGGGGGGGGCGCACGTGCGCTGTGTGTGTGCTCAGCGGCGCTGTGCTCTCGGCGACGCTGTGCTCTCAGCCGCACTGTGGTGCTCAGCGCTAGCTGCTGGAGGGATGGGTGCGCGTGTGGTGTGTGCGGTGGTCAGTGCTAGCTGTTAGGGGGATGGGTGTGCGGGAGGGTGTGCGGGGGCGGCGGGGGGCGGCCGCGCGGTGCGCCGTGGCTTGTCCGTGGTGCGGGTTGGGTGACGCGTGGCGTTGGGTTGGCTTGCAGCTGCTGTGTACAGTATATGTACTACAACAAGTATACACAGTATACTACGTAGTGTCATGTGTGTATGTACATATGGGTGTAGATATGGCACTACCTGCTGCATGTGGCACAGTACATACAAGCCGGTCTGTGCCAAGCTTTGACGGAGGACGGCGCCGGGCCGTGAAGTGCAGCACCCTAGAGGTGCGTGCACCGGTCAGCAGCGGCAACACAGGTAACCCCCAAACCTGCAGTGACACAGCCTTCGTCCACTCCATTCTCATACTCGAATACCCACGGTGACCACACTCCTCGGTGGCACCCGCGCGCCCGCTCCTGTGTGCTGCAACAGGGCTCCCTCTGCAGGCAGGCGGTGGAGGCGTGGGCCACGTACTACGGCATGGAGGCGGGCACCACGTGCCTTAAATTCATACCCTTGGGCGGGCTGTTCCTGGCGGGCGGCATGACGCCTAAAATGCTCAAGTGGATCACGGGCGAGGACAGCGTGTTCTTCCGCGCGTTCTTTGACCAGGGGCGCGTGTCCCCCTTTCTCAAGGACATACCCGTGTACGCGGTGCTGGAGGAGGACATTGGGCAGCGCGGGGCGCACTACGTGGCGCTCACGGTGAGTCACATGTACTGGAAGTATGCATTTTTTTTTTGGCACAAGGGACATACCCGACATGTACACTTTCGTAGTACACATATTTCAGAGTTACATGTATATACGGCATGTATGTGTATGCATTGTTTGTTATTATTAGGGTAGGTGGTGCTGGAGGAGGACATTGGGCAGCGCGGCGCGCACTACGTGGCGCTCGCGGTGATTAAAATGTATGTGTTTTTAGTACAAGGGACCTGACATGTATACCTGCTTTTTTTGAAGTACGTGTACATGTGTACATTGACTACTACTATGTAGAAGTATACGCAATGCCGCTACAACCGGTACAAGGGACCTGAATGTATACTTTTGAAGTATGTACATGTGCATATATGCATGTATATGCGGCATGTACATGTGTGCATCGACTATTAGGGTACGCGGTGCTGGAGAAGACAAAAACGTGCGGGTGCGCGCTACGTGGCGCTCACGGCGAGTCAACCGCCTGGTGTCGCTGTGTGGGGGCATGTGTGTATGGACTTGTAATAGAAGGACCTGAAGTTATATTTTGAGGATGTGAAAGAAACCTAAAAGGCTGCTAGTATGTTTTTTGGTTCAACTTGGCTTGAGGCACGAAACGCCCTGTGCACATGGTACCGCATGACTGGGGAAAAGCATGACCGAGCATGCTGTCTCGTGTTGCTAGCTAACAAGATGTCAATCTGTACGCACATGTATGTATACTTCATGGTACATGTACAGTGCACCAACACTAATACTTTTGCATTCATGCACGCATTGATAATTCACAACTCAACACATGCTTTATACCGCTAGCTAACCAATGCACTCACTTTTTTGCACCACAGTAGATTTAATTTTCTTTTTTATTCAGCTCTAAACGCACACACTTTGGTGATGGGTGTCAGCAGCTGCATTGCTGAGTGGCGGTGGGGTTTTCCATGTTGCTGCTGGCAGGGCGTCTTTGCAGCAGCATTGCAGCGAAGGGCTGCTGGGCGGCCGCGCAGTGCCCACAACAACAGCGTCTGACCCCTGCACTTGACTGATACCACATGTTTCAGAATATAATGTAATACTAGAAGTGGAAAATAATGAACATATACAATAATAGGTATTATTATTATTACGATGCTATGAGAAATGGATTGCAGCAGCGACAGCTGCCCCATTGTACACGTAGTGTAGTGCCAGTTGAGAGCCGCAATACACGCCTGTACAACACCATACTCTTGCAGGCAGCGCGATGGCACACACACAGCTCATCTGCAAGTGGCGCATGTGGATTTGAGTGCCCAGCAGGATGCATACACATTACCAAGTACTTTTAAAAGCATGCTGGTATTTAGTACCAGGTACACACTCCCAACCAGCTTACTTGCACCCCTGCGGTGTGCTAGCTGGCTCTGTTGAAGGAGTGCCCTGTGCAGCTGCCACCCTATTGCATGGCGTTGTCTGCTACTTCTGCAGTACCGTCTACGGTAGTTCCTAAGTACTGCAGTTGCCCGGCTGAACCACTTTTGTCGGCCCGCAAACAATGGCGGGCTGAGGGGGGGGCACTTTGGCCACACACATGGTACACAGCCTACCCTATCATTTAGTGTAGCTGACAACTCGGTGAGGATGAAGGGAAAATGAGGGACATAGGTTTTGGAGCCACCAAAACTATTACAGTACCCAAAGTAAGTGACTCGGGTGACTAGTTCGGCACCGCATGGTACGAAGTACAGGACCTACTAGTAGTATGTGTTTACACCTATGCAAGTTCATTGCCATAATGTGTGAGCGGGGTGCTGCCCAGCAGAGGATCACACACCCATGCAGTTTCGTACGGCACGCAGCACACGGGGCGGTCTGTTCAGGCTCTGCCACACCCTTCGCACCACCGGCCCTGTGCACATGACACCATGTTCGAACCGCATGTATGGTAGGCGCATTTTGTGTGAAGAGGTGCAGCTTTACATGGAATTCTGTGCGCATTTTTCTTCACAAAAAAATTGGAATTGCGTGACGTGTACACGCAGCAGATGCAGCAAGTCTGAGCAGCTCAAGCGCAGTGTCCACATTGCAGCATGTCTTGCAGCTGTCCATCACTGGCCGCACTTTATCATCCTGAGTTATCAAACCTCAGTTTTGCATTCAAGTTTGTCCAGAAGTAGCCCTTTTGTAACCTTCTTGAGCGATCAACAGCGCCTCTCGCTGTAACCACAGTTTTGCATACAAGTTGATAGTAGAAGTCAAACCACGCCACCCAACTGCAGCGGCCCCGCCACACACTGGCCCTTCTTTGAATGTCAGCAAGTGCCTTGACATGTACCTTTTCCAGTACTAAGTAGTACTTCAGAAGTGCATGGTACACTTCTACATAATACATGCACCCACGCACAAGAGTGCATTGAGGAGGGAGAAGCTCTAGATTTTTCCATATGCCGGACTTGTGTTTCACAAATGCCACAAACAGCACTTGCCTTACAAGTAAACAATACCACTTCAAGTACGAAATTTCAACGTCTGAAAAAAAAAGTGCAAGTCACTGGAGTGCACTTCCTTTCTAGCACCGAACACAACAAAGTGACCGCATTTTGGCGCCGCTGTGCGCCCCTGCGCCCCGCTGCAGATGTACCAGCGCGAGGAGGCCAGAATCAAGGCGGCGCAGCATGCGGTGGCGAGCTACCAGCGCATGCGCAGGCTGGCCGTCCTGACGACCGCGCTGGCGTCCGCCGTGGCGGGCGCGCTCATGATGCGGTGGCGGGTGCGCCACTAAACACAAGGCAGCAGCGCTGTTGCGCGCAAGCACGCGGCTGCCATTGTAAACGTGCGCCACAGCGCGCTTAACTACCCAGGCGCCCTGCCCCTGCAGCCTTGATGCCAACGCTTTTCCAAGGTTTGGCACTGTGCAGCACGCAACGGGCGGCAGTGATTTTGATTGTCGGTGGGGTAGGGCCGCCTAGGCACATACGTGCCTTAAGGCCACTGGGTAGCAGGGGCCAGCAGCCCCCCAACCACACGCCGCCCACAACTGCGCGGTTTGCGCCAGTCTAGTGAAGTGGAGCCCGTAGGTGGCGTGGGCTGCATGTTGGGCATGACCCTCCTGCTTACCGCCAGGCCTGCGCGCTGCCGAGCTGCTTGTTGCTCCGGGCGCGGGGCTGGCATTGTGTTACCTCACCACCGCTGCGGCGCGCGGTCTTTGGAGTGCATTTTCATTTTGCTGCACTGTTCGGCCATTGCGACGTGTCCGGCGTTCTGGGAGGCAGTCGAGCTGTTGTCGCGCGCAGCCAATACCATAGCGTGTCTGCAGCACAGCTGCGACGAGCGTGCAAACATGGTGTGTGCACCTTGCATCCGTGGGGGTGTCGAGAGCGGCTTCGGCTGATGCGACCTGCTCCTGGTGCCGCTGCAGCACTGACGTGAGCGCGTGGATGTGGGGCTGCAGGTCATTGTGCGCGTTTGCTGCCTCCCCCCTCTCCCACCTGGGGCGCCATCGCTGCGCGCGCACTACAGTGGTGGCGGCAGGTTGTGCCCGCTGCCGCCTGTGTACTAAAGTCCCTAACTGGTTGAACGTTCGGCGAAGCGACCTCGCCACCCGTTCACACGTGCGAATGCAAGGTGCTCAGCAGCAACGGCACACACGCAAAGGTACGCAAATGTATGTATACATACAATACATGCGGGTCGCCACTACAGCAGTAATAAAGTTCAGCCACCACTTCATTGCTGTATAGTCCTCTCTTGGCAGTGTGGTATGTGTGGGTCTCGGCAATGCCAAAGCTGTCTACTAATGCTAGTGTGGTGTGTGTTGGCCCTCAGCAGGGCGCAACGGCGTGCTCAGCAGCAGCAGGCGCCACCAGTCTACTTGTGTGCACTGCACAGCGGAATGAAGAAGTGGCTGCGGCCTGCAGGATCGTGTGGGCTGCACGTTGCCAGCCTGGGATGTTCATTCTTACTGCAGCGACACAGAAGCACTAGTAGGTAGTATGTGCACTGCAACATGTGATACCCTAAGCGGAGGCGGCAGTAAAATGGTGTAGTAGATGCTAAACCTGATGACTCAAGTGGGCCACACGTCACCCAGGTGCACATCTACTCTATCAAAGCCCTTCCAGGAACGGCTTCACAGCCTGTGCAAAATGTTGCAAAAGACGCAGGCCAGTGGCAGAGCTCACGTACTACATAAGAATTCTTAACTTTCAAGGATACAAAGCAAGGCAGCTGTAAAACGGGTGGCAAGAAAAAAAAGGTTGTCGTGGTTGCTGTTGATCCAGCGTCGGCCCTTGCGCCTGTGTAATGCTGTTGGCTGGCAGGACACAAACACACGCAGTGATGCCTCTTGCCGCCCGGGTTTCTCGCGCACAGCAGAGCTGCGGCGCATTGAGGAAGACAAATGTGACCGTTGGCGAGTGCCCCTAGGTGTCGCTGGCGGCAGCAAGGCTGTTGCATGCACTGATCAGCGCATGCCCTGACTGTTTTGTGCACACAGCTGACCGAGCTACTACTAGGTGCGCAGGAGCACCTTTGCTGCTCCCCCCTCCAACTTCAACACAAACTTCAACACAAACTTCAACTTCACTGTCGCCGAAAGGAAGCGCCATGTGCGCGCTGCCTGTATGGCGGCATGAGGGCCGCAGGCAGCAGCGACACCTGGAATGTGTCACAGCGCTGCTGCTGAGCACTGCTGCTGTTGCTGCTGAGCACTGCGGCTGTCACGTGCCGCATAAGCAAACACGGCGCCCATTGCTGGAGGGTGCAGCACTGCTGCCACACGCGCCAACTTGAATACAACATATAGCTTGAGGCTGCATCGCAAAGACATGGCACATGCTGCATGCTGCAGTTCAGGGTGAGCAAGGGCATGGCTACAGGCACATGCTTCATCTTGCACTTCTTCAATCGCGTGCGTGCCATGCACACGGCCGTAGTGGTGCAGCATATCGTGCCACAACAGCTGCAAGCAGCAACATCAAGTTACATTGGCAATTGCTGATGTTTAAACTGCACAGTGTTGGCACTGCAATGGTGTGCATGGTCAGGCATGGCTGGCGCTCATGCCTGTTCGGCAGACGCGTTTTACTTGAGAACACATGTGGTGCTTTCCAAGCATTACTTCTGCACTACACACAGATCTGCCCACAGAGGTGTTTGTGAGCGATCTGCTCTCTCATGGTGCGCAAAGTTACTTGTCACACAGCAAGGCGGCAATCTGACATTGCAGCACAAAACATGCACCACAACAAGGCACAGCGCTTCATCCAAGACCCAGCAGACATGTATCATGGCATGGTATTTCTAAAGAAGGGCACAGACTTGACAAAACCTTGGGCGGCGCGGCTGCCAAAGGCGCCTTGCCAACCTTGTTCAACCATAATGCACTGCACAACAGACCACACATCAGGTGTTGCTCTACCCACAAAGTATATACTGTGCCGTGGCAGGCCAAAAGTTACCCCCATGTGCACCGGCCATCTACCCAGCCAGGGTTCACAGCCTTGCGACCATAGCAACGCCCACCAGCGCGCGCCACAGCTCAGACCCAACCAAAATTGCTCAGCAAAAGATTGCACGCGCTGCACCACCACCACCGCCACACCCTATCTGCCACCAACCCCAGGCAGAAGTGCTCAGCATAGCAACTCCATCTACTGCACCAGTGCCAGGTTTGCTGCCGCCAGCTCCTGCGCAGGCGAAAGGCCCTCCACAGCTGCCGCCGCAATCTCTGCCGCCGCCAGCGCTTCGTCGGCCTCCGCCGCCCTCTCGACCGCAGTGTCCTCTGGGTCAGCCAGCATTGCCACGGTCATCTGGGCGTAGGCAGACTCTGGGTCAGAGGTGGTGGAGAGGGCGGAGGTGTCGTCGGAGGAAACCTGTAGGGCACATCAAGTAAGTAGGTGGTGTTGGGAGGGCAGGCCGGTGAGTACGGGCGCAGGTGCAGTTTGAAGTGGTGATGCATAATGTGTAGCAAATGTTGTGGTCGTGCACATGGTTTTGGACTGTAGATCACCTTTGTGGTAGGCACACAGTGTGTTCCAACCCCAGCATTCAAGTGCCAAACGGAGTTTGAACAAGCTGGCAGCTGCCACACAAGCACATGAGCTCGCCGGCCACGACTTATAATGCCGTGGTCAAACCAGCATCTGATCTGCAGCAGCAGCAGCGTCTGCGGCAGCAACAGCACCTGCTACAGCAGCGCAAGCCGTTCCCAAGAGCAGTTGAGCACTGCAGGTAGCGCGCGCACTTGACTTGCCTGGCTGGTGACTTGAGCGGCGGGGACAACGGGCGAGATCATTGCAGCGGAGGACTGCATGGGAGACACCAGCACGGCAGCAGACGCCACCACAGCAGCTGCCGCTGCGGAGACCCAGTGGCCTGCGTGCATGCTGACTTGGTGCTGCTCGCGCTTGGCCAACCGAGTGCTGCTGGTGAGCGGGGCGGGCACGAATGCCGAGGCAGAGGCCAAGCACGCTGCCACAGCCGCGAAGGTAGCGACAGTCTTCATGTTGCTTGAGTGGTGGTGGTGGTGATGGCGCTGGGCTAGCGTGGTAGTGATGTGTGGCTACTGATGTGTAGCTGCTGAGAGTAAGTGTCAGTTGCGGGGTGTGAGGGAGCAGTTCCAGGTGCAACGACGTGGTGGCAGCAAGGTGGCAGCGTTCTTAGCCACCACCTCTGTACTCATAGAGCCTCTGCCACGCTTCAACAACCGCACGGCATGGCGCGGCCCGGCTGGCCTGGAGCTCT
Organism: Ophiocytium majus; assembly: GCA_032358315.1. Lineage (NCBI taxonomy): Eukaryota > Xanthophyceae > Mischococcales > Ophiocytiaceae > Ophiocytium > Ophiocytium majus. Next base: position 18,161 of record JAULBY010015235.1, read on the forward strand.
GCTGCTACCATGCTTCTGGCCAGCGGTGCTGGGATTACAAAACGCGCAGGCAGGGTGCTGGCCTAGGCGCCTGGCATGCGCACCGAGAGATGTCACCTATTCAGCAACAGTACTTCAACATGGGATTTCAAAAGCTGGGCACGATCGCTTGCTTGCTTGCCTGTTGCATGCACCTTTTGCTGCTGCATGCACCGCCACTCACCACCGCCGCCTGTGTTGCCCTCAAGGGGAGCTCCGTACCCAGCCGAGCCACCGCCCCCATGGTGCACCTCATGCGTGGTCAGAGCGTGACTCAGCAGCAGACGTGGCGATGTGGCCACCCTCCTGGGGGGATCCATGCACCACGCACCAGTTTGAAACCGCAGACTTGTGCTCGCTGCCCCCGCTTCTCGCAATCTCTCACACTCACTCCAGCTCAGCTCGGCCAACACTACTACGCTACTACAGCAGCCACCGCCACCAGCACCCCCTAGTACGATGAAGACTGTGGCTACCTTCGCGGCTGTGGCGGCGTGCCTGGTCTCTGCCTCGGCATTCGTGCCTGCCTCTGTTGCCAGCAGCACCCGGTTGGCCAAGCGCGAGCAGCAGCACCAAGTCAGCATGCACACCGGCCACGTGGTCTCCGCGGGAGCAGCTGCCCTGTTGGCGTCTGCTGCCGTGCTGGTAGCTCCTATGCAGTCCTTCGCTGCCATGGTACCTTCAAGCGCGGTGACTTGCCAGGTGAGCAGCAGCTGTGGCTGCCGAATGTTGCTTGGTAGCAGCAGCAGCAGCGGCACCAGCGGTACCCTTTGCAGCTTTCATGCAGGCACAAGCACGAGCACGGCTTCTCACACCAGCTGCATGGCAGCAGTATGTCGTCACTTGTTTGCACAGGTGTACGGTGCCACGCACCCAGCCTCAAGTTTGGTGTTGCTGTTACGTACTTGAAGTACAAGAGCTTTCCACTACTCAACTAGCTTGCAGCCTCAACCGCCGCCCTGTACAACACACCCAACACCAACTTGGAAAACTCTAACGCACCCTCCTCCGCCTCCCCCACTGCTCCCTCCCGCGCGCAGGTCGCCGCCTGCGACGCCGCCGCCACCCCTCTCCTCACCAGCGCTCGCTCGCTATCACCAGCAGCAGCAGCGGCAGCTTCAGCCACATCCTACCTCGCCGCCGCAGCCGCCGACAGCCCCTTCAACGCCAACACGCAGCTCCTGTCCGACGCCGCCGGCACGGACTCTGCCTCTGCGCAGCTGTCTGTCGCAATGCTGGCCGACCCAGAGGAGGCCGCGGTAGAGAGGGCGGCGGAGGCCGACGAGGCGCTGGCGGCGGCAGAGGTCGCTGCGGTCGCGGTGGAGGGCTCGCCGGCGCAGGAGCTGGCAGCGGCGGCGCTGGCGGTCGTGCCGTAGGTGGTGCCGTAGAAGTTTTGTTGGAGTGGTGTGGTGGTGTGAGGTAGGGACTCCAGTGGTGTCATATCCGGTGGTGGTGTCCGCTGGTGTGCGGTTGCTGAGTGCGTGTAGTGCTGTAGTGGCTCTGCCGCAGCGCTTGCAGCAGGGGCGGTACCAGTGGGGTAGCAGGAGAGGTGCAGCAGCAGCTGACGCAGTGGCTGGAACTGCGCACCTGCGCGGCAGGTGGCGCCCAAAACTCTACAGCTGTGGTATAGACGCGCGCAGGCGCACAGGGTGAGGCGGCGCTGCTGTTTTGATGTCCCATTACAGAGCTGCCATGCGGGTGCAGCCAATTCCTAGGCAGCTCCAAGTCGTGACCGTGTGTAGGGTGGTGTGCTGCCGCTAGCAGCGCAAGGTCCATGCCAATTTTTGTGCAGTTTTTGTGCCGCGAGTGTCAAGCAGGCATTTGCATGCTCATGACAACCGGTGGGTAGCAGCGGGCATGCAGCAGCAGCCCTGACCACCTGTTGGTGTTTTTTCAGCGCCCTCTTACAGCTTCCATACTTGGGTGACTGCCATAAATACGGTAATGATACGGAACTACAGTGTCCCTCCTCTTGTGTGTGGGCGCTGTTGTGCACCTGTCCTTTCCATGCCTGCATTTTGCGCTGATTTTGGTATTACAAGTGTGCATGGGCATGTCTGGGGTTACGTTACGCTGCACACGTGCGAGTGAAAAAAAAAGCGGTTTTGAGCACTGCCTGCACACATCGTTTGCGCACCTGAGGAAGGTTTGTTTGATCATGTGCGCCACACGCAAAGCACTACTGGCATGATTTTTTTCAATGGCGCTACATTTTGAAAAGGATATGCACAACACGTGGCCTTTGTCACTACAGGACATGATTGGCGAAGTTTGTCAACCCGGCGGCACACGTCGCACACTGTACCCCAGTTCACTGTGCGCAGTTGTGCGCTTTGCATGAGCAAAGGCACAGGCACTGTAAAGACCACGTGGCCTCAAAATGCACACAGAATGCTGATTGGCTGATACTTATGTCTGCCCGCATACAAAAAATGTGTCAGGAGAGGCAAGCTGTCCACATCTGTCAGTTCCAGATGGTGTGGGGCTTGCTGTGAAGGACAAGCAAGCTTGTGAGTGCCACTGACAGGCTTGCCCAGACGCTGCGGCGGTGGTCTCTTGGCAGTGTTGCTGACTGGCACATCTGCATTTGGTCAACAACAGCGATGTTGTGCGAAAAGCACCACACTGCACGACTACTCAGTCTGCGTACCCCTGTAGCGCATTATGGTTTACAAAGGTCCTAAATGAAAGAGGTCCATGCTGCTGCTGCCTGTGACCGCCACCAGTACGTGTGCAGGCTGCCACGACGCCAGCATGCTGCCTGTAATTTGCATGCCCAGAGTTTGCATGGCACCACGTGGGAAGGCGTGCATCGCACTTACAAAGTGCGCCCATGGAAACAGACGTTGGTAGTGGCATGTGTGCACACGTCATTGATGCCAATGGTTCGCTGTCAAGCGCACAACTAAGCCGCCGGCGGGTCGCAGCAGTGCCCTGCAGCGCCCTGTGCGCAACCAGGGGTGGCACTCTGCCGCCAACACACTGTTCTGTGTTATCACTGCTGCTGATACAGGTTATATACACGCCTGTGCGGCCCAACAGACCGCCCCAACACACCCGCAGGCACAGCAGCTACAGCAGCTGCCACGCTCGGCCCTTAAGAATCTGCCCCATCAGCCCTGGTGCCCACGCCCCCTCGA
>JAULBY010015246.1:0-21317 GCA_032358315.1 Ophiocytium majus
TGGACATTGCACGAGCCAACTGCAAAAGTTTCTTAAGCACCGAAAAAAGTGCGAAAAAACATATGGGACTAATGGTAAATTTTTACCCAGAAACTTCACAGCACATACCCAAATGCTCAAGTAACCCAGCAGCAGCCAGCACACAACAGGCTGGCGGGGTACACATACCTTGGCATTCACATGCGCGCACGCCTCGTTTTGCGAGCGCAGCACCTGGCGCCGTATGCGGCTGTCGCGCGCGTTGCGCAGGACCGCTGTGCACGTCGCCGTGTCAAGGGGGACGCCCACCACGCCGCCGCCATCCGGCTGCGGCAGAGGGGTATCGCAGAGGTAGTGGTGGTAGTGGTGGTAGGGAGAGGCGGAGGCGCGTGCAGTGGCAGCGGTGGTGGCTGTGATGTGGAGGTCGTGAGGTGGTGTCACAATCTGACACCTTCAGGGTGATAAGATGAAACTTGTGGAATTGTTGACACAATGTGTTTCGACAAAGAGAGTGTGTAACACACCAGCTTCTCGTATCATTGCACGGTCCCATAAGCATGCATACGTGTATCACACATGGAGCGCAGCACTAAAGTGTTGAACGCGTGGTTGACGCAGGTGCACTGCCGTCTTCTGGTGCCCTCCTGGCCAAACTCTGTGCACGTACCTACACACACACATACTAGAAGTATACACACACGTGGTACTGGTGGTACACATCCCCTCACCGCAGATCCTCATGAGCCAAACGAGAACAAAGAAGCATTTTAGGGAAAAAGCACACACACACAAAACACACACACATATTCGCACGCCACCAGCCAGGCGCACCTGCGGCAGGAGGTGCGGCGGCACGCCACGCAGCAGCAGCGCCGGCAGGTGCAGCTTGGCGTGGTGCGCGACCGCCGCAATGTTGGCGTTGAACGCCGTCTCCAGCCTTAGAATTTCGCCCTGCTGGTGTGCCACGGCCGCGCGCTGCTGCGGCGGCAGGTGTATGCCGTCCCTGCCGCGGCACACAGCAGGGGAGAGGGGGGCAAACAAGCATGGGCTACATTTGTCAGTTGTGGACGTTGGAAGTTGTGTGTTAGTCCAAGAAGGGATAGTCATTCGAGATCGATGGGGAGTACTACTAGTGGTGTAGCAGTTTACTACTGCTGTATTTCTGTAGTCTAGTACTTTGAAGTACCGGTATTTATACTTTAAAGTATATGGTACTTCGCAGTACAACATATGCTCCCAAAAGAGGCTGGAGCGAGGAGGGCAGGCAGCACCAGGGGCTTGGCCGTTGCTGGTTGCAGTGCAAGGAAACTGTTAGGCACGGAAGACGCCATGGCATCATCGCTAAATTGGTTTATGATGAACGCCAAGGTATGGTGACTAAGGGGCTTACTACCGTGACTTGGCAGAAATGAGGCACAGTGTCTGGTAGGTGAGTCCATTTGCACATCAGACGTTAATGACGGTCACACGTTAACTGAAAGGAACACGGGGGGGGGGGGCTCTGGATCAACGCCGCATCGTTCAGCGTGCGCTTTTGTCTGCCCAAGAGGGTTTATCGGGCTTAGCATTGATGTGACACGTACATGAAAACTCATCTAGGAGCGATGGTATACGTATCCTCGTCACAGCCGCAAGCACCACTGGAGCCCGTCATCAGCACAGAAAGATGCCTTGTTTACACGGGATGAAAGCGCGCAAGGGCAATGTAACCGTTGTGTCGCCACCGCCGAGAAGTGGTGTAGTCCCTCTTATACACCAAAAATGAATATTGGTGGGCTGTGAACAAAGAGGCAACGGTGGCGCACGGCAGTATGCAAAACCTGTGCTGCACTTCTGTGGTTGTGGCAGTCAGTAATAACTGGGTTTAAATTCAAAATTCAACAAACATGTTTTGACTTCACAGCCAGCCGCGACTGTCACAGCTGTCAGAGCGCGCACGGCGCACACCAATGCTAGTGACAGTTACAAGTTGAAACGGTGGCATGCAGTGCTCTGCACATTGGCTGCAAGACTGCCAACGCTTCTCCAACACGCATGATTACTGCCTTGCCAAGTCTGCTTGCTCGGGGTCACCCGCACCCGGCACTGTGCCAGGCGGCGCTGCAGTGAAGACCGCGCTGTGCAATTTGGCAGGCGGCGCTCATGTTGCGTGTTCTTCTGCTGCTCGTCATGTGGCTGCAGTCGCGTGTTCGACAAAGGAAGGCAAAGTTGGCGGCATCACGGCACCTTCGGCGGCGACCACCCTGCGCCTTCAACGCACTGCCATCGGAGCCTCCGCTAATGTGAGCACAGCTGCAACTTCCATGCCAAAGACACCACGGCAACACTGCTTGCCTACTGGAATGTGCAACATGAATTCATGTACAATTCGTGCTGCAAACGGTGTCCGCTAGCTGGTGAGTATGGAAGTAATGCCTGGGTACTACCCCCAAGTACTTCTGAAGTACATCAGTGTATTTTACCATGTGCAGGGTGCCAAATGCACATTCCTACACACGCCTCGCGAATCCGCGCGCAGCAGAGTTTTAAAAAGCTGCCAGGCTGACCCATGACTTGCAAGCGCACTCCTGGCTCTTACACCCTGTCAGCCAGCTGCAGTTCCAATTAAGCTTTTAAAAATATTGCAAGTGCTCCTGTTGCGTATTCCTGCGCACAGTAATACCTGTGCACAACATAAAATCGTGGTTTCAGCCTATGTGCATGTGCTACCCCCCTTGAAGTATACTTCAAGAAGTATCCCAAATGCTTAAATGTATGACCTACTTCTGAAGTATAACCTCTGCATGTGCATTTGAATGTACATATTTCCGAAGTATACATAACCCACAACCTAAAAAGCTCAGCTAAATGACACGCTCGCGTGCGCACCTCTCAAACTCCGCCTGCAGCAGGCTCGCCGTACGGCGCTGCTCCTCGTTGAACCCCGCCATTGTAGCATCGCTCGCAGTCATGGCGCACAGCACCGCGTGCAGCCCAACATCGCAGTTCAGGTCCTGTATGTAGCCGCTGCGCCGGCGAGCGCCACCATATAATTTTGTGTGTCACGGTGATGTGCCAGAGCGGCAGGGCAGCACGGCGCAAGCAGAGAAGGCATGCGTTGGATTTAGTCAGTCAGTGCCAAAACAGGCCAGTAACAGGGTGTTCACATGTCATGTCGGTGTATTGGGGTTCCACAATCAACGTACGCTGTGCGGTGCATGTGTGGCGCATGCATGTGGGGTCATGTGGCGTGTGGCAGCTGTAGGCAGCACGCAGGCCAGTGTGCTGCCGCTCGTGGAAACCAGGCGTTTTGAGTGTGCATAGCCAGGACCTCACCCACAACTTGAAATACTGTAGCAGGCGCTCGTGCCACCATTACGCTAGCACGACACAGCAGCTACATGGTGGCGCACACCCAAGCGAGATTGAGCTCCAGAGACGTCTGCCGCCGCCCCAATTGCGCTGTTTCGCAATGCCGTGCATCACGTTGTGAGCATACCATAAGCAACAATTGCACCAGTATCCCTGGCACCCCCGCTTCCACCAAAGCTTCACTCAAAATGGCAGGTGTTGCAGCGAATCGGCATAGGGTGACAGCCACACTTGGGCCCCTGTTCACAGACGATAAGGTGTGCAGCAGCTGCAGCTGCAACGCTCACCTCAGAGCATCAAAGGTCTCCTCCGCCGCTTGTCTGAACCCCTCATCCGCGTGCACGTTCCTGGCGAACTCAGCGGCGTCAATCACGCCGCATATGGTGTTGGATATCGTGTCCAAATCCCGCAGCTGCTCCAAGGGCCCACCGCTGCCACCCCCCTTCACCCTGGATCTTGTGGCTTCGCAGTCCGCCACCGCGGTGCGTGCGAGCTTCATGAAGTCCTCGGGGGAGTGCAGGCCTGCGACACCGGCCATGCCGGGGGAGTTTCCCTGCTGTTCGCCTCGCAGTGGCTGGGTTGCGAGCCACCGCCGCCGCTGCTGCCGCTGCAGCCGCTGGTTGCCATCGCTACTGTCGCAGGCGGTTGTTGCACTACTGCAAAGCAGTAGGCTATTGGCGGATCTTCGTCTGGTAACGCGTTCGGAGGTGCAGTTGCTAGCGGCAGCCACACCTGAAGTGTGCTGCGCCCGATGTTGCTGACGCCGCTCCAGCTGTTGCCCTTGCAAGTCCGCGGCACCAGCAGAGGCTGCCTGCTGCCGATGTTGCTGTTGGCTGACACAGCTGCAGCAACTTCTTTGCGCTCGGGCTCTGCGCACCAACAGCTGCAGCATTGCACAGCTCAAGCAGGGCAGCAGGGCTGCAGCCGCCGATGATGCTGCTGCTATTGCCGACGCAGACGAGTGCGCCTCCAGCTCGCTCCTCCTCCCCGCAGCTGCTTCAATGGATTCGTGTGTCAGAACAAACGTGTGTCTTACATGTACTGTACTGACCTGATCAATCTGTGATCATGATCCCCACGATCTGATTGGACGACATCACCAGCGGATTCATGAATTGCCCACCGGCGCCGGCGCCTGTGGTCGCTGCCTCAATCCACAGCTTGACGCGCCCTCTCTCGCTGAAAGGAGGGCCTGCTGCTGCTGCAGCCTTGGAACGTCGGCGCGCTCACCCAGGCACTGCAGCAGCAGCAGTGGGAGCAGCAGCACCAGCGACAGCGTTTCCAGCAGCGCCCAAACACGACCTCTTGTCCCCTGCAACAGTGCACACATACCATGCGGCGGCCATGTGCGCGGCTGTGCGTGAGCTGCTGCGTCGCCCTGCACACGGCGTCAAGTGCCGTGTCCACCGCCACTGCATTCGTGGCTGTGCAGCCGCACAGGAGCCACCACCATCGGCGAGCCGCCGTGTCCTCGGCTCGGCACTCAACGACTGACAGAGCCTCGTCCCCAGGAGCAGAGGTGCCACCTGTTGCTGCGGCCGCTGCCAGCGCTGCTGCTGGTTTCGATGCCTCGGCAGCGGCGGGCAAGGGGCAGGAGCAGCAGGCGGAGGAGCAGGAAGCGGAGGGAGAGCAGGAGTTTGGCGCTGATGGGTGGTACCACCCCTCCATAGACACCAGCCTGCTGGCCAGCCCGCCCGTGAATCCTGAAAGTGAGTGTGGCATGTTGGTGACGATGTGATTTCAAAAATCGTAGCAACACCAACGGCATGGAATTGACGGAGTCCCCTAATGGCAGGCTCTGATGCGCGACTTTCCCATTTGGTTTGCATACTTTCCTTTCTAGCGCGCACCTGAGCACGTACGTCGTAACCGCCAAAGTTTTGCAACTTTGCAGGTTTCCCAACTTCAACAACGGTATCCTGAACCCCCAACATGCGCGATCCTGCTACCTCAATCCCATAATTTTGCTAGAATCAGGCCCTGTATGGGCGTTTAATGTACGCACACACCATGTGTGTGGTACTGCTGCTGCTGCTGAGGTACTAATTAGGCGCTGGTGTGCACCTGCCCAGCAGCACACGAGCCCACACACCGTTTGCCTTGCACTGAAAGCACCAGCACCTTTGCGCAAGGGCTCAACCACAGCAGATCACACTCATCACAACTAACAAAGGTGCCAGTGAAGACATGGCAACGCGGCGCTGTCACTCGCGACCGCCGCCCGCAGCCGGGGGCGCGCCGCGTCAGTTACAGATGATGAAACTGCCGAAACTGCCTGCACCGCTGCGCCAACACACAGCCATCTTATGGCCATCATCGCTCATCAAAACCCAGTGTTGTGCGAAAGGACACCAACTTAGCAGGCTGGTTCGGTGCACGCCACACCTTTATCAGACCATAAATGTCGCATGAAAACCCATCTAGGAGCGGGGAAAAAAAAGGTTAATAGTATGTGTGTGCTGCACTCCACCGCGTGCGCGCAGCCAACCGCGGCGTGCACACCGTACATTTGACAGAGTAAGTGCCATGAGAGTCACATGTGTGCGCTGTGCCGCTCCGCTACGCGCGCTCAGCCAACCGCGGCGTGCAGACCACACAAAATATAAATAAGTGTATCCAGCAATATGATCACGATTTGGTGTAGCTATAGAGATCACGTGTGTGCGCTGTGCTGCTGTGCTGCTGCACCGCGCGCGTGCAGCCAAGGGCGGCGTGTACACGCCGCGCTACGACGTCTCCCTGGAGCTGCTGGCGAGCATAGAGACGCTCGCCAAGCAGCGCGGGCAGGCAGCGGCCTCTGCTCAGCGGAGCGGCGCGTCAGGTACGGGGCGCATATTGGACACGTCGGAGGACACGGACGAGCTGTGGGAGAGCATGCGCGCGGAGGCAAGGGAGGCCGCGGACCGGGAGCCCATGCTCGTGTCCTTCATACACTCCACCATTCTCAACCAGAAGAGTCTGTGAGTGCGCGTGCGCTAGGAGAAGCACGCCGTATTTTGTGTAATGTATGAATTACGTTATATGTACTGAAGTATGAAGTACTTTGAAGTATGTTGTACGAAACACGCTATATAAAGTACGTTAGACGAAATTCGTTACACGCCGCATATGAATTACTAGAAGTGTGTTGTGCGCAGTGACTCAACACTGCACATTTGTGTTCATGCACTCCACTGTGGTAGACCAGCCGTGGCTGTGAGGGCCTGCTGAGCCACGTGCGGCCGTTGTGCGTGCCGCGTGCAGTGGAGCTTTTGTGTGGTATTTTTCACTGGGGGTCTGTGCTTGTGTCCTTCGTACGCTCCACCATTCTCAACTAGAAGAGTCTGTGAGCGTGCGGCCCCACTTGCGCGTCTGTAGTCACAGCGTGTAAAATTTGCATTGTACGCCGTGTAATGTAGGTGAACATGGCATATCACAACCTTCGGAAGCACTCATTTTAACGTACTAGTAGTACCTACTAGTATTTACACAGCAAATACGCTGCATATCGCCTTTTGGGCGGTAGTAGTAATATTGGCTGTGAGGGCCTGCTGACCCACGTGCGGGTGTTGTGTGTGCCATGTGCAGCAAATTGTTGTGTACGGTACGGGTCTGTCTCTGGGGGTCTGTGCTGGTAGAAGGTATTTATCACACCTCACTATACTCAGCCGGAATGGCCAGGCGCCCATGTTCGTGCCCTCTATATTTCCTTAAATGAATTCATGAACACGTTGCACCATTCTCAACCACAAGAGCCTGTGAGCACCGGTGCCGCGGGTATATGGCTGGTGTATATGGCTGGTGTGCCACATGCACTGTAGTGTGGTATGGGCCTAATAGTTGTGCACACACGGCCAGGGGCCGCAAGTCGATTTTTTTTTGTTTACCGGCTTTACCATAGCCCCCCTCAAAGCCTCTCAATGGCCCAGCCTGTGTGCAGCCTCCGTGCGCCTGCCGCAGCGCCGCTGTCGCCATAGAAGTGACACAGCTGCCGCTTGCGCACCTGTTGGCCCTCCGCAAAAACTGCTCAGCCTTCGGCGCGATCGCCCCCTTTGCCATACAGTACACATGCAGTACATACCGAAGTACATGCATGCTGTAGGAGCCTGTGCGTGCACCGCTGCAGCCGTGCGCATGCGCCTCTGTGCTGCTTATGTACAAGAAGTGAGATCACACATGCTAGCATCTGGGAAGTGCTGGTCGATTGTGAACACCAAGACGCAGTCTGCAGCGGCGGTTTACGCGCACGTGAAGGGTATTCGCGACTTCACGGGTTGCTGCTGTGTGGGTGGATGGTGAAGCAAACACTCGAAATTTTTTCCCTTCACAGCAGGTCTAGCGGGCGATAAGTCACCGGCGCCAAACCATTTGCGTAATCAAACAGATGGACTCCTCCACCTCGCCGAGTACATCCAAGCTTTTTGGTTGAGAAACTGCTTGCAATTGATGAGCTGTGGCCTGCATTTTGAACTTCAAGTCCAGTTCTTAGACTTGGAGGCGGGGAGAACTAAGATGGGCACTAGACGGTATATTGTAACTCATCTAAAGGTCGATACCATGTATGCACAGCCCAATGGCAGCCTTACTCGCACTGACCAGTGGGGAGTCCCGACTACTTGGTCTAACATTGAATTTTGTGGATTGTTGAACTCTGTGCATTAGTCCAGTTGAAGTTTGTGGACGATGTGAGTCAGAGAGAAGTGCTCGATAGAAGCCGACGCGCTGGTACACAAGGTGGCGCCGGGGCGTCGAATGAGGTTCCACATAGTGCACAGCATGTGTGCACACATTTTTTGAATTTTTGCACTACTTTAACTTGAAGTACAGCGTCCCCAGTGCACGACCAGCGGCGCGCGCCAAAACGCATGCGCCCTGCACCTGCTGCGTCTGCAAGTTCTGCAATAGGCGCATCGGGACGGGAAGATTTGTCAGCCGCGCACCTCAGCTGCTGAGGGGGGGTTGTGGCAGCAGCGGCGCGTTGGTTGGGTTCTTGACAACGGAAATTGCCCCGTCACCTTTGACATCGATGTCGCTGTGGTCCTGTTTTTCTGCCTGAATTTTTTTTTTGTAAGGCAGAAAAATGGCCCTCGAGAGGAATGCCCCTGTTTGTCTGCCTCGAAATGAGTGCTTTTTGGCAGACAAACAGGACGGCGACGGCGATCGATGACAGAGATGAAGACTCGTTTTCCGTGCTCGTCTTTGGTTCCCCAACTACCCCGGTTCCAGGTGTTAGTCATTTGTGCTTGTTGCTGGTCTGCTGCACCAGTGGCCTCCACCCTACTGTGGCCCGTGCTGGAAGACGAGTCTTCATCTCTGTAAGCAGCGGCTTCGGCGTCCTGTTCGTGTGCCTCAACATGAGTTCTTTGAGGCACAAGAACAGGACGGCGGCGACGCTACTGACAGAGGTGAAGACTTCTTTTCCGTGGTCGACCACCCCAACGCGCTGCTGCCACTGCAGTTTGGCCCTTCGCCGCCGAGGCGCGTGGCTGACAGTCCTTCCCATACGCCTAATAGTACTTCGAAGTATATAGTATGTATTTGTGCCGGTAAGTTTAATGATGTTGCTATGATATATCGCAGCACTTGCACGTGCAAGAAGTCGCTCTGATCAGCGCCAGGGCGCGCAGGCCGTCCTGTCCCAAATTAGTCACCCAAAGCAGTCATTTAGTGGGTGCCTCTCAGAGTATTGTGCCCCCTTTCATGTTTTTGTGTTGTCAGGTATAGTACTTGCCAGGGTGCATTACTCACATTGGGGGGGGGGGGTCAAACCTACCATTACCGTGCCGCACCCCATGTATTTTGAACCTCTCACAATTTGAGCCCGGGCGATGTCTTCAGAACAAGACGGCGTTGGTGCGAGCTGATCCAGTGGGCCCGCCCTGGGCTGTGGAGACGGGGGAAGGGGGGGGGTGTACCGCAAGAGCGCAGCTGCCGCCCGCCTGCAGTGGTGGAACGACTGCATCGCTTAGCTGGTGCACAGCGCCATGTGACCTGCTGTGAAGGCCGTGCCTGTGTCCCTAAGACCATCAATACAACTATAAGAGGTATACCAAGTGCTCCGAAGTACTACTAGTATAACATATGTCAAGTACCAGGTACATCATACTTGAATATTTACATGTGCATACTTCTAAGTCGTAAGATTGCTAATTAAATACTTCAAGAAGTACTTCAGTGAGAGGTGCCCGGGCTTGGTCACACTTGTTTGGAGTGGCCACTCTGTACCGTGGCCACTGTTAAACCTCCTCCCCCGCTCCCTGTTCAAAGTGGAGTTGCAGTCGCCAAAGCAGTCGCGTAAGGCCAACTTCTACTCCTCGTTTCTGACAAACAGGTAACCTGCTCCTTGCTGAGTGCATATCCGCCCTGTTCATGTGCACACCGGAAATGAAGTCGGCTGTGCACAGCCCTATTTCTTCAACTCTAGAGCTCTCTAAACTGGGAAAGGGGGCGGGGGGTAAATGGCACTGGGTTCTGTCAGCATGACTGATGTCACACCGCAGGTGATCTGGCCACCACCCCACAGTGCTGCCCAACACCTCTGGTACAAAATCTCTTACCAGGCCCGTGTCGGCAAGCAACAGCCATCCATTTTCCAAAAGGAAATATGCCCCCCTAAAGCAGGCTTTTTCGCTAAGCTGGATATGAGATCCAGGCTTCAAGCTCTCAGTGAATGTTTTTTGTATTGGGTGGTGGCATAGTAGTTGCCTGGGTCAACCACTTTTGTGGATCTGAACAATGGAGGCGGGTACGTTACTGTGCAAGCGGCGCACATGCCGTCGCCGGTTATCAACTGTACCATTTGCTACTGGTTTAGCAGGCAACGAGTAACAGTGTGGGGGGGTAAGTACAGCCAACTAATTATGAAGTACTTCAGAAGTATTTTGGGAGCCTCGAAAACGGCTTATCAGAAGTCATTTACCCCGAGTACCTCCCTAGGCACTACTGTAGATGGTCGCCTGCCATTCTGGTGCGCCACAAGCTCTTGAGAGCGCATGACCGCCCCACCACAGGCACTCTGCCTCCCCCTGTGCCTAATAACAGTAGCACTACAGGATGACCACCTGGGTAAAACAACATTGCGCTCCTCTCTCAGTGCGCCTGCATGCGCTGACCCACGCCCCCACACGCCATCTGCCGCCGCATGCAACTGCGACATGTAACTGTCATTTGTAACTGCCACAGCGAGGCGGCGCTGGCGTTTCACATGGCAAACAAGCTGGCGGGCCCAAGCATGATTGCCACGCAGCTGCAGGTACGCAGCGTACGCCCTTGACTGTGCTGTTGAGTGCGACCCTGTCCAACCCATGCTAGAACATGCAGTGACATTGTAACCCCACAGCTGGTAGGCGCGGTGGGTGCTTTTGTGCCCTGCCGTTATGCCAGAGTGCTGCGTGCAAGCTAGTCGGCACTCATCAGGCGCCTCTGACAACGGGACATGACCTGTAACCCGCGCTGCTCATGACATGTCTACCGTAATGACGGATTATAACGCCCCCCCGCGTTGTCAGCGACGGGGTTCCCTGTTGCTAGCACGGGGGGCGTTATGCAAAGCACCCGCGTCATCTAGAGTACCCAAATTTGTATAGAATACCCCGCCCCGTTGTCGTCACTAAGGCGCCACCAGCCTCGCGGGGGGCGGTATACAGGGTCATATGACGCTGCATAACGCCGCCCCTTGTTGTAGAAGACCCCCGCGTTATACTCCGTCAGTTACGGTACCACCAGAGTGGAAAAGGATGCTGTGTGTGCACACGGCAAACCCTTTGGCCACCACCACGGCATGGCACAAGTGCCTCACTCACTGGCACTCTGCTGCTGAGCATGCGTGTGTGACCTGCCGCCAACTACCCTCCTGCACACTGCCGCTGCCCACCCGCCTCCCTGCGCTTCGGTGGACTGCCAGACTCTCCCAAAGTGCTGCAGCTGCACCAGCCTACACACTCCTGTGTCAAAACCTCCCGCATGAAAAAAAAAATTTCCGACTTCTGTATTACATCAATGTTGCTTAATAGTCTCTGTGACCGCTGGTCCGTGTATAGAAGAAGAAGAAGCCAGCATCACTCATGTCCCCACCCTGCACTTCGATCTGCCGGTTTCCCGTTCTCCGGCGCCGCGCCCATTCCGTTCCTCAGGGACTGTTCCTGGAATACCTGCGCGCGTCGCCGGACTACCGACGCAGCGTGCGGCGCGACATTATGGCGGTTCGAGAGCGCGACCCCGCCTGCACCTCGTACCATGACGCTCTCCTCTACTTTAAGGGCTTCCAGGTGGGCTGGGAAGGGGGGGGGGGGGGGGGGGGGGGGGGGGGGCCTTGCTCAGCAGCAGCGCTGGTGGGTGAGGAGTGTATAGGCGGCTACAGGGTGTTAGTCAGCTTTAAGGGCACACTTAGTTCTAGTGCACTTGCAGAGGTAAACATAGCAAGCACGCCATACGGTGTTCATGCCGTATAAATACGTTTATAGATTATGAATACATAATGCGATAATACTGGACGCCACAGTTACATGCCCTCCACGGCGTACCATGAAAACCTGCTAAATACACACACTGTGACGCCATGGCACTCGCTCACCCTGTGTTGTTTGTGCGTGTGGCCGTGTGCGTGCGTGCCTTGCCGTGGCAGCGCAGGCCCTGCAGCCGCACTTTGCTGGCACGCACGTGTCCGCACCCCCCGGCACCATGGCACTCTCTTCTGTTACTGGTGGGCCAGGGCATATAACGTGCCTATCCTTATACACTATGCACTCAAAATACTCCAAGTGGTAAGGTGTGTTTCTCAATGTAAGGCATGTTGGCACTTGCTCAATCTGTGTTTGCGCGGTTGGTTGTGTGTGTGCGTGCCGCGTGCCTTGGCGTGGGAGAGCAGGCCCTGCAGACGCACCGCGTCGCGCACTGGCTGTACAATGGCGGGCGCCACACGCTGGCCAAGTACCTCCAGAGCCAGGTCAACCAGCACTTCCAGATTGACATACACCCCGGTGAGTGGTGTGTGGCAGCGCGCACTCGTATGGTAGGTGTTCTATGCTCAGCAGACGACAGCCCGAGAAGCCTCAGTCGTGGCTGGGGCGAAAGCTCACGCTAATAAGGCCTGTTGGGGGTGTTATGCACATGGCGAAACCGAAACGAGTCTTGCACATGCCGGTCAGTACCCTGGTGGACAGAAGGTACTTCACCGTACCAGCCGTCAGTGAGTGTAGGAGCGTGTAAGTTTGTGGCGCTCTTGTAGGTGCTTTACGGTGGTATTGGTTGTGGTATGAGACTTGAGTGGCTGGCGGTCACTCAGAGCTCCTGGTCGCTGTACTCTTGCTGCTGACTGTGCATAGCTTCCAGTGTCCACATGGGCCCACCGTGGCCATTGCACTGCTTGATGTCAACATGCATGGCCTGGATTCTTGCACGCCCGCAAGTGCAAATCATTCAAACCACGTCAGGCGTACATCACCTGTGTTTGACATCCATTCATCCTGTAGCGTGTGAATCTGCACACGTGGTCTGGCGCTGTGCATACAGCCTTGGATGACTTGTGTGTGCCACAATCACTCCGTACTTCGCGGACCCCCCCACAGTTGAAGTACCCTCACATAGTTGAAGTCACTCATTACATGGTTGGAGAATGCTCATCGCCCGCCCGCCCACACCTGTACGCGCACGCGCACTTGCGTGTTCACAGCTGCCAAGTTTGGCGAGGGCGTCTTTATAGACCACGGCACTGGCATCGTGGTGGGCGAAACAGCGACGGTTGGCAACGACTGCAGCATATTGCATCAGGTGGGCTGCCACCACGAAGACGCGCTAGCTTGGCACCATGTGGCATGTGCACCTCGGGCTTTTCGCATGCATTGCCGTGTTGTGTGGAAGTGCTCAGCCGCCATAACGTCATACCATGCTGCACTTTCACGTGAGCACTCAAAACATGTTGATATGCACATACGCAATTAGTTTCAGCATAGATGTTGCGCATACAGTCCAATGTTGTACAGATTGTACAGACAACCTTTTTATCGGCCGATGGCATCACGCCTAGAAAAACAATGATGGCTTGCATCTGCTGAGGCACGTGGCGCGTGCCACTGTGTGCTGCTTGGGCACACGTGCGAGCTCCACACTTTTGCTGCTTGCTGCACACACTCCACACTGCCTGCAGCACCACCTGCTGCTCCTTCTGCGCCACTGGGGCTTGTGCACGGGTGTGACCCCCGTTTCATCGCTGTGGGGGCTGCGGGGGAGCGCCAACACCTGCTGAGGGTAGGGTCAGCCTGCTCTGCCACTAGGCGTTAGTATGATTGACGCGCCAGCCTGCAGTTGCACACACAGCACAACTCGCCTCTGTACCATGTGATGGGTTTGTCTGTACAGACGCACAGGGCAACGCCTCCATTCCGCCGTGTGTTGCCTGTCTCCATAGGTCTACGTCTTAGGTATGTGGCCCACCGCTGCTGACGCTACTCCACCGTGAGCGCGGCCACATGAACTCGTTGTCAGGAAAGCTCTCATTCCGTGAGTGCGCCATGCAGCTGCTTGGCATGCAGCCATGCCGCTGCTTGGCATGCAGCTGCTTGGCGCACACGCAAAATGAGAGGTTCTTTACAACAACTTCACATGTGGCCGCGCTCAGGGTGGAGCAGCTCAGCATCGCTGGGCCACATACCAAAGACCTAGACCTATAGAGACAGGCAACACAAGGGAGGAGCATGGACGTATTGACCTGTGTGTGTGTACGGACAAACCCATCACGCCGCACAGAGGTGATTTGTGTGTGTAACTGCAGTGTGGCGTGTCTATCATACAGTCTACTAGTAGCAGAACAAGCTGACCCCACCCTCAGCAGTTGTTGGCGCTCCCCCACAGCGGTGAAACGGAGGTTGCCCGCCACAAAATGGGGTATTCAGTTTTGTAGGTGCTATTGCCAAGGTAGTGTGTAGGTGTGAACTACTAACTGCATTCTGTGTGGCTGATGTGCGGTGGCTCTGTAACCAGGTGACGCTTGGGGGCAGCGGCACTGGCACAGGCGACCGGCATCCCAAGGTGGGTGTATACATGCATACAACTGCAGTACAATGATTGTGTTTGGTAGAAATATTATGTGTGCATTTTACCACACTCTTCAAATGCCTTCGAGTACATAAATTAAATTTTCAGTTGTACACCCCACGGGTACAGCGCTCTCGGTGCCCGAAACGAAGTTATACTTCCGATGTGTTAAATCAAATGATACCTACTACTACAGTAGTACATGGAACTTCTGAACTAAAAGTACCATCCTTGTCCCTTTTCTGGCGTACATGGGTTTTTTTTCACCACGTCGCCAACAAGTACACAACTTGGCTCCGGTGTAGGCGGCAGGCTGGCCCGCTGGTGCGCTGTGGTGCTGGTAGTGGCCGCTACAAGTACAGTACTTGTGTGGCATGCTCCGGCCGCACGTCATGCGCACAGGCATTTCCGCGCCGCAAGCAGACATATGGCATGGTCTGCCTGCCCTCCCATACGGCGTTGCACCTGTGCCAAAGCCACCATTGGACTCACTGACACGCGTAGGTACTGCTGTGTTCCGCCGCCACAGTATGGACAAGCTTAAACCGTGCGGACACAGTACTGCCACGCGTGCGTCGCAAGTGCTGCACCCCTTGAAGAACTTCAACTGCCCCCCCCCCCCCCCCCCCCCCAAGTCCAACTTCAACTTCCTCGTCCGCTCGCGACTCCGCACGGGCGCTGCATGCCTGTGCCAGCACCCCCCCCCACTGCCGCAGCTGCCGCTAAAACCGCCCTTCGCCCCTCCCATTGCTCCTCCATTCTGCGCCGGCGCACATGGTCCCCTGTTAAATCAGGTCGGTAACAATGTGCTCATCGGAGCGGGCGCGTGCCTGCTGGGCGACATCCACATTGGCAACGCGGCTCAGATAGGCGCGTGCTCCCTGGTGCTGGAGGACGTGCCTGAGGGCTGCGTGGCCGTGGGCGTGCCGGCAAAGGTCATTGGGAAGAGCAAGAGCAAGGACCCGGCGGGCGCCATGCAGCAGGTAACACTTCGACCTACAGCATTCCTTTGAGCGGCCTCAGAGGCATTCTGATTGTGTTCCATGTGGCAAGTGTGTGATTTGCTTGTACAAGTAGGGTGTGTGCGGCGAGGGTAAGGCGACTGGGAAGAGCAAGAGCAAGGACCCGGCGGGCGCCATGCAGCAGGTGACTGCGGTCGTGCTAGCACTCCTTTCAGGGGTGTTGCCCGCATTGTGTTTCACCTGATTAGTTTACACTGAAGTACAAGTAGTGCATATGCGTGGCGCGTGCGGTGACGGTTAGGCCATGGGAAGAGCAGAGTAAGGACCCGGCGGGCCCATGCAGCAGGTGACTGCAGTCGCCCCAGCATTCTCCATGTTCCCAATGTGCAACCATCCTACTTCAACTATTTTGGTTTTAGGAAGTAATGCTGCATGTGTGGCAGCACTTGAGGCGTGCGCGGCGATGGTAAGGCTGATGCGCAGAGCAGGAGCAAGGACTGATGCGGCGTGCAAGCTGCCGCCACTGGCGTTCGATCGAAGGCATGGGGGCCCTAGCGCGCGCGTGCCTTCGCCGCCGTGAGGCAGCACGTTTGACAACGCCACACTTGCGTTTTCGAACATGGCAAGGCGGTGCCGAGCACGCTACACCAGTGAAAATACAGCCAATGAGAAGTGGTTGAGGTGCATGCCATTGCGGGTGGGACGCGGCAGACGCGGCAGCGGACTCTGCTGCCGCTCTTGGCGCCGCCAGCCTGTGGCGCGATCCGGTGCAGGCGCAGCACTCTGCGCTCACGTTCCCTGCCGCCTCTGCTGCGTCCTCCGCTGCTGCTGAGTGCAGGACTTTTATGCGCAGGTATGGGGTGGCATGGACATATGATGCCTGCCGACCCCCCCACCCGGCACGCCCGCCCAATCAGCGGGCGGCGCCGCCGCTGCTGCTGCGGCGGCGGTGCGTGCACAAACATTTATAAAGAGACGCGGACTGCACATAAATGGAGGTGGCAGGCATCACGAACGCATGCCGCCGCCGCAGCCGCCGGCGGCAACAACTTTGCGAGTGCCCATGCCTCCTGCCTTGTGGTGTTGCGGGTATGCAAACAAATGCAAAGGTCGGCGGCCACTTTGGCCGCCTGCGCCGTCTCCACCCTCCCACCCGCCCCTGCTCTCCCCTGTTTTTGTCAGCCCTTGCCTCTGCGGGCAGGGCCTTGGTGCGCCACACAAACCGCCGCGGTTTTTGCTGGCACCCTGCAAACACGCATACCCAGGGAGCCTGTGGCCGCGCTGTGGTAACACGCCCGTACGACGACGCCGCAGGCGCTGCGGGGCTGGGCTTGTGCTGCTGAGCAGCTGTGTTGCTGCTGCCGTGAAGCTGGCAAAAGCCCGCCGCGGCAGACGCTCGCCCCCCAGCGCTGTGCAAGGCAGCAGCTGTCGCCGGCATCCCGCGGGTGCCGCAGCTGCAGGGGTCAGCAGCAGTGCACCGGCAGCAGTGCTCAGCAGCCCACGGCGGGCGTTGTGACCTCAGCAAGAGGCGGCGCCACCGGCCTCGACCGAGGTCCGCACAACCCCCATGCCGCTGCGGCAGCGTTGGCATCGCCGCACCCAAGCCCCGCACAATCCCACGCCGGTGCGGCAGCGTTGGCATGCGCTGCACAGCGCTGGCGCCAGGCGCGCCCTGTGCCAGCGGCAGTTACACTGACACCGCCCGCCGTGAGCCGCGCAACCGCCGCGAGAGCATGCTCAGCTAAAGCCGCCCGCCAGGCTGTGCTACCGCCGCAAGAGCACAGCACAGCATGAGGCAGTTACACTGAAACCGCCCGCCGTGTGCCGCGCTACCGCCGCGAGAGCATGCTCAGCATTAGGCGCCCCTCCAGCACTCCGCTGCCGCGCCGCAGCGCTGCGTCCTCTGAGTCGCCGAGCAGGGATGCCGCGCTGCTGCCCACGATGCACATGGAGTCGCGCGGGGTGCTGTCGCGGCTGCTCTGGCGGCTGCTGTGGGTGCTGTTGAGGCGGCTGAGCGTGTCTGCGGACTCGCGCAGCGCGCTCTGGTGGTTGTGTATACGGCGGGGGCGGGGGGCACGGGAGGGGGAAGGGGGCAAGTGGCATGGCAGGTTTCATGAAGGTTTGTGAGTGTATGCGTGGCGGGTTTGATGACATTAGTGAGTGTGGATGACAAGGGAGGGGGGGGGGGGGTGGGTGCATGTTTTGTTGAGGGTTGAAGGCGGCCAGGGACAGGAGATGCAGTGGTGCGACAGTGGCAGCAGTGCAGGAGGCCACACTGAGCGTGTGTGTGCGCCCACAATGACCCAAACCACTGCTGCCAGCACAGGCAAGCGTTTCAATGAACAATCCGCCAAAGCGTGTGGTCAAGGGCAACTACTTCGAAGTATGCGCTACATGTAGTGCTATGTAACGACTTGTTATACAGGTCAACGGGAAGGCCGTGTCACTGCTACTGTGTGCCACATGCATTACCTGGGTTGTTGCACACCCACTGTGCAAATCGATACAACTGCATGGTGCGCTCCCAACAACACTTGTCTTACAGATGTGCATGACACCATCCACTACTGTAGTACAGTGGCAGTGATGTGGTATTAGGTGGTTGCAGTCACCTTCTCCAGGCCAATGGCAACGCCCGGGCAGTCGGGTATGGACGTCCCCAGCGCGCCGCGGTCCCAGTTCCACAGGCCCAGTGCAGCCCCGCAGGCAGGATTTGGGCACACCACGGTGCCAGAGTTTGCGGGCGTCACCACCTAACACGTGCGGAGAGGGCAAAGGGAGCGGCTTGAAGGCGGCTGGTTAGGGTGTGTTTGGGAAACACAACTTGGACTTGGAGTCTGCACAGTTGAAGTGCATGCGGTGTCGGGGGAGTCAGAGGGTGGCTGCTCGCGACGGAAAACAACTTGAGTCTGCATCACCAACGGCGCATCCATGCCCTTAAGCAACATGCATGCTATTTGCTGCTGGCAAGGAGGCAGTGGGGCCACAGAGTGTGAGCGATTTTCAGCGCTTACCATGTCGCCCATCCACATGAGGTACTCGGTGAACAGCCATGGTGAAGCATCCGCAGGCGATTGACGCGATTGAGACCCGTCCTGCCCAGACCCGAACGTTGCCTGGCGACAAAAAAAAAAAATGTGCAGCATTGCCAGTCAGTTGTATTGCCAGGCATGGATGAAGGAGCTGGCGCAGGGTCAAGCACAAGCAGCTGCTGAGCACGAGCAGCTGCTGAGCTCGTGCAGCCATGGCTGCTCCAGTGATGAACGGCGAGCGAACCACGCCATTGTGTCACAGCACCGACCACTTGTCAGCTGCCGTATTCACAGTCAGGCGCACGTACAGCTGCCATCCTTAGCAGGACAGTCTCAGCACCCCACAGCACCCCCATACACGTGGCGCATAGCCATGTACGGCAACACTTTGAGACACGTTTAATTTGTGCATAGACCAGTAACACTGTGACTCTGCGTGCACACACGGGCTTCTCATCCAACTGTGTTGCCTGCGCATGCACTTCCCCCCCGGACTCCCGCTGCTGGCTGCTGCTGAGCACTGTTGCTTCTGCCCCCGCTGCCGCCGCCGCGCCTGTTGCCAGCACGCACACAGCTGCACTGCCGCCATGCGCACTGTGGTATGCAGGTCTCTCCTGAAACCGGCGCGCTGCGCCAACACACAGACGGTGGTGTGTTGGGAAGGAGAGTCCAGCTACTGGTGCAACAGTCCCTATAGCTGCGTATGCTCCTGTGGTGAGCATCGGGAGTTCAAAATAGAATACGGACCTATGCCAAAACCCTTTGTGGCTGTCGGCCCAGCACATGGGCATGAGCGCATCGTATGGCGCCTACTGTTTGACTTTAAACAAGGTAAGAAAACGCCTGCAGTTTCGAGGAGCTGTGGCGCACCTCCGATGACGGTACGCCGTTGCTGGTACCCACAGATGACGGCTTGCTTCCAAACAACGCCAGACGCAGCGGCCAGATGCGCCCCCCCGGGTGCCCCATGCTGCCGCTGCAGCACATCACGGCGCACCAGTGATCCACCACCGCAGTGTTATTGCCGCATTGACACAGGAAATAAGTCTTGAGCTGAGGCAAGACATTGTTTTCCGGACTCTTATCTAGAGGACGGCACGAAAAGGTAAATGCTGCAAGTAATGAATTAGGAGCGGCACAGCAGATGCGGCAGCAGCGCAGTGTCACTGTGGCGCCCGAGTGTTTGGGTGTGTCCACTTATCAGTGCGTGGGTGGCCCTCTAGTCGCATGCGGGAGGGGTGTGCAGGTGCGGAGTTGCGTGTGTGTGTGGGGAGAAGCATTGGGTCTGGCGCGTCTCCATGCTGTTAACCGCTGCTGTCAGCGGCAGGTGGCAAGGCCAACTTCAAAGTTGTACTTTTGCTCATGTTCTGCAGTCTGTGTGAGCTTACCGAATAGCACTGTTGTGGCAGGTTATGCTGGCTACTGGGTAAGCAGACGTGCGCATGCACCATGCCGACCACCATCACCAAGCGAAACTTCACTGCCACAAGCTCGCCATCTGTTGTGGGCAGGTTCATGTACCTGTTCAGTGCTAATCCAACACGCACACACCATTCCAGTTGGTGCTGGGGTTGAAATTGCAGATGGGCCGTTGAAGGCCAGCTGCAACTCTGCTGTCAGATACTACAACAACTGTACTGTGCCTTGCTGATGCGTAATCCACCCTGCTAAACTCAGAAGCGGAGTTGAAGTTGGCCTTACACAACCCCATCAATGACTTCAACTCACTTCCCAATTCAAGTGAGGGGGGAGGGGGGTGGGCACATCACCATACTTCAAGTACAACTTCAACCAAACGCAGGTGGGTGCGGTGAGGAGTATTCACCTGCGCTCGCTCACACTCCCTGGCGGGCTGGCACTTGCGCAGGACATGGGCGTCACCAGCATCTCGCTGACCAGAAGGCGCCAGTCACAGACGGCACGGCACGTGCAGACAACGTGCAGCAGCAGCAGCAGCAGCAGCAGCAGCAGCACCACCAGCAGCAGCACCACCATCAAGTGAGCCTGACATGACAGCATTGACTCCGAATGTTGCAGCTGGTGAACAGCTGCGCTTCTCACACGCTGAGCATGGCGTGGCAGCACCGCGGCGCCGACCGACGCCACACATGCAACTTTGGCCGCCGCTGCTTCAAGAACTGCACCACCTGCGCTCAAGTGACTGCCTGGCGCGCCGCACAGACACCCCCCGTCCGCCTGTGTTCCTGCCCACATACATCAACCACCCTACCACCAAACACAACAAAGCGACCAGTTCCCTCCCCACGCACAGTGCAAACACACAAACAACACACACAACCTCACCTTTGTGGCGTCTCGCACATGCCATCCCCGCCGCCGCCCGCCCCGCCCCCGCCGCCCCCCCCCAAGCCCCCCAGTCCCCCTGTGAGGGGGCCCCCCTGGTGCGCCGCCTGCTGCTGAGCAGCCGCACGCGGCGGCTTCCAATTCGGACTGGGGTTCCCCAGTGCCGACCCCTCCAGCACCAGCATAGTGGGACGGCTGCCCTCGCGGCGGTGCGAAGCGGCCGGCGGCGGCGGCGGCGTGGAGGGCGCCTGCTCCCCGGCCGCCGCCACATCATCCGCGTGCCTTTCCGCATCCGCCGCGGCCGTCGAAATCCCCTGCGCATCGCCCTCCCCCCCCGACGCCGCGACAACCACCTCCTGTGCAGCCACCTCTGTCTGCTCCGTCACGGCCGCCGCCATCCCCGCCCCCTCCGCCACAGTCTCCATGGCCACGGCAGGCTGCGGCTGCGGCGGCGGCAGCGGAGGTTCCCCGCCGCCGCCGCTGCAGCCCTCCATTGGCGTGGTGGCTGTGCTCTCGCCGCTGAGCGCCGCGGGCGAGGGCTCCGGCACAGGGCTCAGCGCCCCCCCCCCCGTCGACGGCGCGCCGCTGACGCTGCTCGCGCTCCTGTCGCTCGGAGTCACGCCGCCGCCGCCGCCGCCCCCGCCAACTTCAACACCGGCAGTTGAAGTTGAGTCGCCCT
>JAULBY010015257.1:0-21300 GCA_032358315.1 Ophiocytium majus
CCCCACAGGCTTCGGCCTGGCATTTTGCCCCAGCCACGGCAGTATCTGGGCTTAGCAGCCTTTTAGGTTTCCTTCACGTTAAGTGAAAAAAATACCGCGCCGCCGTGGTGTTCCTTTGTCACGTGTCAGGTCGGCACAAGAAAGTGCACATAACATATGTGTGTACTCTATACATGTATACATACATGTACTGGTACATTATATGTGAAAGAAACCAAAAAGGTGACTGAGCCCAGGTACTCCTGTGGCTGGGGCAGAAAGCCAGGCCAAAGCCTGTGTGGTGATCTATCCACTTGGTCAGAACCAGATGTGCGTTCATGAAGAAAAAAAGCACACATGTGTGGGTATGTGCATGTGTATACATGCATGTACCATATATATGCGTTCATGTATACTTTCCAAAGAGCTATAGGCCGCCGGCCGCTGAGGCCAGCCCGCTTGGGGCGTGTCTTGTCGCAAAATGTAGACCTAGTGCGTTCACACATGTGTAGTTGCGAAACCGACTGCAGCGGCCAAGGCCACAATTGAGCTGTGGTACATGTGCATATCTCAGAAGTAATTATCATTATTATTTATTGTTACAGTGTCATAAATGTGAGTGACACATTACGGAGCCGCGCCTGGCCGCAGCTTTATAACCTGCACTACTGCACGCCCACAAGTGCTAACTGGGGCAATACAAAATGTTTTTCCATTTTTTCTTGCAGCTGAGTTGGCACTTTTGGCCGTGCAATAGCGCTGATCACAAAGCAGTGGCCATGCACAACTCCGTATAGACATGTTCACACAGCTTTATAAATATCCAAAATATTTATACACAGAATACCGGTAAATATTTATAGATGTATGTATGGCTAGCACTCACCCATGTGAAGTCCCTGGGCAGCGCATTGACACGGGAAAATGTGGCGCTTGCCAGCAGCTCTTGCGGGAACGCGGACTCGTCCAGCGTTCCTCCTGCTGCTGCCTGGGTGGTGCCCGCTGCAGCCGCCGCTGCCGCTGCTGCCGCCGCCGCTGCCGCTTCGCCTCCCCCCACATGAGAATGCGCGCCAGCACCAGCAGCACCACTGACGCCAGCAGCAGTGCCGCCATC
This sequence comes from Ophiocytium majus, assembly GCA_032358315.1. Lineage (NCBI taxonomy): Eukaryota > Xanthophyceae > Mischococcales > Ophiocytiaceae > Ophiocytium > Ophiocytium majus. The sequence goes on from JAULBY010015257.1 coordinate 1,094, forward strand.
GCCATTGTCAAGAGCGGGTGCGTCTTGTGCGGCACCGAGTGCGGCAGTTGGTGCATGTGTCGCTGCTGCCGCCACTGCTGCTGCCCGCCAGCTCAGCAGCAACGTTAGTAGAGCACCATTTGGTCGGAAGCGGCTGCGGCTGCGCGACCGCTGCAGCGACGACATAGCCGGCGCTGCTGCTGCTGCTGGCCACTTGCTGCTGTATCACCACCTGTAGGCTGCGTGCACGTGTGTGCATGTCAAGTTGTCAACTGAATCACCCCATCATTGAACCAGCAGTTGAAGTCTTAGTTGAAGTTGCGCACCCAGTTGGGGGGGGGGGGTCCCGCATGCGATCGCTGCCAGTGATGGCATGCACGCACAAATGGTACACATGGCAGGAGCGTCTACGGTGGAGGGCATACAGCAACAAATCGCCCCACTTGGTGCATGTCACACAACACCGCACGGCTGCAGCTACTATGCCAACACCCACCAGCGAACGCACCTTGCAAAGGTGTCCGGGCACTGCCACACACCATTCCTGCATTGGCGCACTGTATCAGTTTACAGCCAATCAAATTACGCTGTGTGCACCTTAACCGGCATTAAGGTTTGTAAACATGCAATTATTTTTTTAACGCTGTGTGCACTTGAACCGGGGTTGCGGCACTGCGGCTGGTTCGTGCACAAACGCATTCGCACACGAGCTGTTGGCAATAGAGAGCACGGTGCCAGGCACGTGTACCCACACAACGATACAAACAACACTCCAGGCAAGGCACCAGTCGACACATGACCGCACCACCCGGCCGCCTCTACCATAGCTGCACAAAAAAACGGCACGGTGTGACCTGTTTGAATAGTGGGAGACAAATCAGCCTGTGAAGACTTGTCCAACGAGAACGTACAAAGTGACTTCCCCCCAGGCCGCCGATCAGTGGACGAGGGTGCTTGGCAGCCATGGTCACACAGCAGCGGCCTGCACAACAAGCAATCATTACCAACAGCTCTCTAGCAGGAAATAGAAATCCCCTCACTGTCTCCCATTCCCATGCACCAAGGGCTTTCACTCCCCCTGCACCCCGCCACCACCCGTGGGCCCCCTCCCCTCCTCCAACAAATGCACAAGTGCCGTCAGCACCGTGTTCACCGGCGCCGCAACCCCCCGCGCCCGAGCCCTCTCCGCCGCATACCCATTGATGAAATCTACCTCTGTCCTGCGCCCGCACTCCATGTCCTGTCGCATGCTGCAGACGTTGTGCGCCGTGTCGGCGGCCACGCGCAGTGCGAGCGCCTCTAGGGAGACGGCATCGATGCCATGCGCACCGTCCGCCCGCGCTGCCGCTGCCACCTGCGAAAGTAGGTGTCACGGTTCAGCACGGTGAGTGTGAAACACAAACTTCGCCAAGTAAAAATGGGCGTTGCAAGCAGTGTCGACCGCCATGCGCCTCTAGGGAGACGGCATCGATGCCGTGGGCGCCATCCGCCCGTGCTGCTGCCGCCACCTGCGAAAGTGAACTCAGCACAGTGAGTGTGAGACACAAACTTTGCCAAGTAATTTTTGATTGCAGCAGTACAAAACAAAATTGTGCACCATGTCAGCGGCCACGTGCCGTGCGAGCGCCTCTAGGGAGGTGGCGTCGATGCGCCGGCCGCCCGCGGTGCTGCCGCTACCTGCGACAACCGGCGTGTGTGTTGTGTGTGTGTGTGGCTTGTCAGCGCGCGCACTTTTTTTTTTGTCAGGACCTGGGCCTGTTTTGCCGTCCGCCTGTACTGCCGCGGAAACCTGCGCCAACAGGTGTGCGTGTTGTGTGTGTGTGTGTGTGCAAGTGTGTGTGCGTGCGTGTGTGTGTGTGTGTTGTGTGTGTGTGTGTGTGTTTGCAGCGCGGCGCGCCCATGTCAGGCCGTGGGTGCGCGTAGCGAGTGTGTGTGTGAGTGCTGCACACAAACTTTGCCAGGCAAAATCCAAATGGCAGCTGTTGAAAATATTGTTATGTCGATGAGTGTACGCGAGAACTGATGACGACAACACCGGAAACGACGAACATGGGCCAGGCGCCACCTCCAATGAATACATACTTCAAGTACTATGGTATGTAGATGTACCATGTTTGATAATGCATTTATACCACTACTTCAAGAAGTATAATATGGTTACCAGTGGAACTTCATAATGATAGTGCCACTAAAGCATGTTGTTGGCATCTGGGCCTCTCACTTCATCTTATCCCGCAGACGCTCGTCCGCACGCACCGCCAACATGTCACAAAAATAATTTCGGAAAAATACCGGTACATGTTTCAATACTTCAAACACTACTTTATCAGTGCACTGTTTATCATTCGGTATTATGTACTACTACTTGGTGCACTTCATAAGAACACTACTCGAAATACTGAACAATAACTGTGAATTTTTTTCTGTCAGGACCTAGGCCTGTTTCTTCATCTTCTCCTCGGACGCAAGCACTGCCCGAAAAATTCACCTCCGCACCCCCCCCTGCCCTCCTCCCCCCCAGCAAGCCGTCAAGGCTTCACAGCAGCAGCTGGGCTTTAGCAGCTGGGCCAAGTGCTCAACACCTACTGAGTAGCAGCCTTGGAGGCTTGCAAATATTTCTCTACACCCAGGGCCGCCTCCCCACACACTGCTCGGATCACCCCTTGCGCGATCGCTCCCTAAACTTTTTTTACGCAGCAGCTGGGCGTAGCAGTCTCGAATACCGTTAACCCTATTTTGATTAGATACATGTATTGTTTAACTTACTGGAATGATAATACCTCCTCACAGCGTGTGCACCCCCTCCGCCCGCGAGCACCCCATTGCGCCGCGCCGCAAGTGTCGCTACCGCGTTTATGCTTGAATTATTGCTTCATTGTGACGTATCATTACTCTGCATCTCATTTGTTATTGCTGCTATTGTCCTAAGCTCACCTCCTCGCACACTGCCTGAACCACCGCGCGTGCGTCCCCGCCCGCCGCAAGTGCCCCATTCCGCCGCCGCGCAAGCGTCGCCGCTGCGTTTATGCTCGCGTTCACCGCCAGTTTCCGCCACAGCAGCGCCGGCACATCGCTGCGCGGCACGGCAGTTACGCCCAGCCGTGTTACCGCCTCTAGCTCGCTCGCCAGAGCGGATGCAGCCCTGTGGGGGGCCTGGGAGCCGGGGTAGGCGCCAAGCCACACCTGGCCCAAGCCCGCATGGACGGTGGAGAATCTGGGGTGGGGGGGAGGGAGGGGGGGGCGCGCGCTGGTACTGAGTGGCAAAATGGTTGTTGTACTGGTGCTGCTAGACCTGCCGTGGGAGGTTGGGCGATAGCTTGCCGGCGGCTCAGGCCTACCTGCTGGCAGCACTTGTTACTTTTGTGTGCACCGCGGAGAATCTGTGTGTGCGTGTGTGGGGGGGGGGGTACTGAGTGGCAAAAAGGTAGTTCAACTAGTTTTTACAGGGGTGTTTAGTGGCACTTGTGGGCGTGCAAGGGCCCGTGGCGCGCATGCCAGCGCGCTGGTTTTGTGATGGCGCATGCCAGCAGTGTATACACGCGCGCTCACTACACATTGAACAACCAAGGGGAGTAAGTGCTGCTAGCAGGCACGCCTGAGCCGCCGGCAGGCATAGCTTTCAACAGTTGAGGTTCGGTACACGTTCTGAGGTGTGTGTGTGCGGGCGTGGCAGAGAGTGGCCGCCCTGCAGCCGACAGTGGCACTCCAGCCCTGCCCGGGCTCTTCAACAGCTAGAAGACACTGCTCAGCAGCACACAAACGAGCGGTGCTCGCCACATGAATGTGTGGAGCTCGTGTGTGCTGCACACGCGGTAACCCCGACCTGTGCCGTAACTGTTACTCCAATACAGAGAGCCAAGTAGGACCTTCAACACAGCTCGCCATAAGCTGATTGCCGCTTGGCAAATGCATCGTCGAGCACATTATACCACATGATTGCTGTCAAAACATACATATATCGGGCTGCGATGGGCGGTCAGAGCTGGACAACTCCACCCCGAACCCCAACCCAACGTGTCCGTAACTGTAATTTCAATACAGAGAGCTAAGTAGGGCCTGCAACACGGCTCGCCATAGCCTGGTTGCTGCTGGACAATTCCACTACTGAGCACATCATACCAAGATTGCTGCCAATACATGTACATGCATACATTTACTGAAGTGTGTACTTTGTACTAGTAGTAATATATAGTTCAGGCATACTTCCTGAAGTAACATTACTATGTGAGCACTTGTGTTTCAACAAAGTAGACAAGTTCACTCCTCTCCGTTCACAACTTCCAAACCGCCCTTCCATCCAGCAATTGCTGGGTCACCTAGAATATGTCAAAGTACGATCCTATTGCCTATTGCCCACTTCACCGAAGTGTTTCTTGACTACAGTCAGGCGGGTACTGATTGTGACTGTTGCATTTGTTTTCACGTATTAAGGCACTTGGCATGCCAAAAAAACATTTCGCCCCCCACCGCAACCCCCCAGGCTGCTTGCAGAGCAACTTCCTCGCCCGACTGCTTCAGCCCCACACGCAAGTCTAACCGGCCGGCTGCTTGGGCTGTAGGCGGCATGTACAAACGTGAATAGACATACACATGATACTAGAATATATCAAGGCACTGCAATACTAACCAACAAAATATTATAAGTGCTGGGACTTTGGCCGTGTATTGCATCACTTAGAAGAGTTGACATACTACTAGTAGTATATAAAAAACCAAGTACTTTGAACTATAATGCATTATTCGCAATACCGGTGCTTGTAGCCTGAAACAATGGAAAACCTCAAGTTGAGCATGCACTGCCGCCTAACTTGGCCAGCCCACCTGTCGCCGCCGGCCGCCCTGTAGGTGCCGTGCGTACTGGAGCCCACAAACAGCTGCGCCCCCGCCTCCGCCACTGTGCGCACACCCAGCAGCTGCTCAGCAACTCCCATGCCGTTGCTCAGCAGAACTATGCGAGCGTGCTGTGCGAGCCGCGGCCCCACGCTCTCAACTGCTGAGCATGCATCATAGGCCTTGGTGGTCACCAGCAGGTGCGAGATGGGGCCGGGGGAGTGTGCGCTCTCAGCTCCCACCAGCGCTGACCAGTCTGGCGTGCCACTGCTGCGACCGCCGCCGCCGACGCTGCTGCCGCTGCCACCGCCGCTGTTGCCGCTGCTGCTGCTGCCGCTGCCACCGCCGCTGCTGCTGTCGCTGCTGCTGCCGTCGCCACCGCCGCCGCTGCTGCTGCTGCCATCGCCACCGCCACTGCTGCTGCCGCCGCTGCTGCTAATGGTGGTGCCTGCCCTGCTGCTGTTGGTGGTTTGCGCACTGCCGTAGGCGTTGCGCACGTGCACCACAGCCTCGGTCGGTCCGGGGCAGCCCAGTGACTTGTAGGTGGCAGGCCGCAGCAGCAGCACCGGCCTGCGTGCTGGTACTCCTGCTGCACCTCCCGCTGTCGCTGCTGCTGCTGCTGCCACGTTCTGTGGCTGCTGCTGCTGCTGCTCCCGCTGCTGCTGCTGCTGCTGTGGTGCTGCTGGTGGCGGCGGTTTCATGCCTCGGGACAGACGCGCGGCCCACAGGCAGCCGACCGAGCCCGCGCCTAGTATGTGCCACTGGGCTGCCGCTGTCGCCAGGGAGCGCCGCATACTGCCTTCACGGGCTGTTAGCAGCGGGAGAAAGCTCTGATTTGCTGCAGGGAGGACGCAGCTAGCAAGGCTTGTAGCTGCGCTAGCTGCTGCTCGCTCGCGCAGCTGCTGCTCGGCTGCGCTGCCACTTGCAGTGGGTGATGGGTGTGTTTCGACAGCAGCTCTTGCTGGTGCTGCTGCTGATGTTGCTGCCGGTGGTGGTGGAGGCGCCGGTGGTGGTACAGTTGCTCCACTGCTGCTGTGCTGCCAAGTGCTGGTGCCTCAGCTGCGGGGGGGGTTTCTGGCAGTTGGTGCCACCCCAACTGACAAAACCTCAGGCAGACGTGCAACTCTGGCTGACTGCCAGAGGGCCGCTGCCCTAGTGACGACGGCTGCTGCAGCAGGTGTCGCCAGCGGCTCGGTGAGGCGCGGCACCACCACTCGGGGCTGCGGCAGTGCTGCACGACTGTGATCATGGAACGACAGACAGTTGAAGTGTGCAGGGAGGGTGCTCAGCAGCGGATCCTACAGCACTTACGATGTCGCAATCGCGAGAGAGGCACAAGCAGCAGCAGCAGCAGCAGGCGGGAAAGGAGCTGTAGGATGGCGGCGGCTGGCTCGGGCGGGCTGGATGACCTGACAGGACCACAGCGGGCGCAGCTGCTAGCCTATCTGGAGGTGCACCGGGCGAAGGACGCACAGATCACGCTCAACCACACCGTGCAAAGGTGCGTGCATCGAAAACGCAGACAGCAGCGACACACACTCAACACCTCTGCCGAGGCAGCGAGGGCCTTGGTTCGGAAGGCAGCAAACCAGACTGTTTTGCGGTGGCCCCACTGCTAGGCAGCGGCACCCGCCCCCGCCACGCACCGCACCACTCACACTCAACCAAAACTTTAGCTGGGTGCAAACCAAATCTCCCCATGGGTGAAAGCGCTGCCTCTGCATGCGTACGCGTACAAATGTAGCCAGGGGGCCAGAGGCAGGCACAGCCACGGCAGCATGAGCTGCCAGCTGCAGCCGCCTCAGCCGGCCTCCGCAGGTTACTCCTAGCCTTACGCCATGACCGTGGGATTGCAGGCTGCGAGCGCCGACCACTTGTGCGCTCAGTCGCAGAGCCACAGCAGCATGGCAGCAGTGGCGGTTGCCGCGGCGCCAACTCGTCAGTCATAAACTTTGTAGGCGCAAGCAAATGCGCAGGCGCCCACGCAGCGCACACAGGCGGTTGGTGCACCCGAGCTGGTGGTCTGCCTCTGCTGGCCCTTTGCAAGGATAGCTTGCACCCGGGCACCCGAGGCCTCCATCTGTTCCAGTCCTCCTTTGCTGCTCAGCACAGCCAGGTGTCAAGCCCACCGCAAGATACTTCGATAAGTGTGGTTTATTCTAGCTTGTTGAAAAAATTTGCCCTGCAAAAGCGTGTCAGCCGAGACCCCTGGCGGTTCACAAAAGCGGCACCCGCCCCGCGGCGGCACTACCTGGCCGCCGCACTGCAGAGGGTGCCATGTGAGATGGGCAGCAGGTTGAGCACATGGAACACAACTTCTACTGTCCTTCTGATGTGAAACTAATATGGCACAGACTTTGGCGCCACGTCCAAAGCACGCATTTGGTGGATGCCCCTTGGGCAATGAAGCTGTGCTCTCAACTCGAACAAGTCGCATTGTGAGACATGCATGGCACTCAGCGAGTACAGGCAGATCAAGGCCTCGTGGCTGACAGCTGACCAAGTTGCCGCCAGCTCGCCAGCACACAACAGAAACACCGGCGGCACAGCGCCATCGCCAAAAGCTGCTAGGCACACAGGTGCAGTGAAACTGCAGCAACTTTCCCGCAAACGCATTGGGTGTGTATCGCGCCCACGGGCTTTGGCCTGGCATTTTTGCCCCAGCCGTGGCTGCCATTGCAAATTTTTGGGCGTTATTCACACCACAAGCCAGCTGTTGCCGCCGCATGACAGGCAGCACAGGCGATGTCCAACACTCACCTGCGCTTGCGCCAGATTCACGTCAGGGTGCTTATGGCGGATCATCTTGCCGCTGGTTGGTGTAGTGGACACGTTGGTGCGAGCGCCTATGCTGCCCTCCTCTGCAGTGCTACCCAGCTCACTCTCCGCAGTCATGGTCCTAGCAACCCATCCAGGAGAGCACATTAAGGCTGCGCTGGGCTGCTCATGATATCCGTGTGTGTGGGGCGATGGCGAAGGCTGGGTGTCCAGGTCTGAGAGGGTGGCAATGCGTTGCAGGGCCTCTCAGACCTGGACACCCCGCCCTCACCGTTGTCCCACACACACGGGTAGCAGGAGCAGCCATGTGTAGCCTGAAGTGCGCACTCCAGGGTGTGCTTGTAGGACCATGACAGTGGAGGGCGCGCCGGGATGGTGTCGCAGCGGAGGGCGCCATAGGCGGTCGCACCAGTTACCAACCAGCTGCAACAAGTTTTGCCACAAGCACCCTGACCCTGAGGTGGTTCTGCTGCAAGCGCGGGTGGGTGCTGGAGCTGGACATTGCCCTGTGCTGCCTGTCATGCATGCAGCAACAGCAGCAGTTGGCTTGTCGTGTGGATGAAACAAAAAAGTTGCAGGGCTCCTACAGCCACGGCTGGCACTACTTTCCCCAAAGAACGCCCTTAGAGCGGTACACACTGCTTTTCGTTTCTTGGGAAAGCTGCTGCAGGCCGCTGCACCTGTGTGCCTACCAGCCTTTGGGCAGTTGCGCTGTACCGCCAGTGTTTATGTTCCATGTAAGGGACACGTACACTGGACACGGACATATGACTCTTTTAGGGCACCCACCTGGTTTAGGTTTTGGGTTATTGGTTACTGGTCTGTGTCCGGTGTCCCGTGTTCCCAACATGAAATACCCAGTGTTTGCTGTTGTGTGCTGGCGAGCTGGCCGCAACGACGCACTTGGTCAGCTGTCAACCACAACGCTTCACGTGCCTGTACTCGCAGAGTTCCATGCGTGTCTCCCAGTGCGACACCAAGTTGCTCAAGTTGGGGGCACCGCTGCGATGCCCAAAGCCACAGGGCATCCACCACATGCGTGCTGTGGGGGCAAACCCAATGCTGTACTAGGTACAGTCAGAATGACAGCGAAGTTGTGTTTCGTGTGCTTCACCTGTCCACCCTCCAAAGTGCTGCACCCTATGCATTTCGGGGACCAGGTAGTGCCGCCAGGGGAACCTGCCGCTTTTGTGAGCCGCCAAGGGCTCGGCGGACAGCCTTCGACGACCACATACTTCAAGTTGAAGTTGAAGTACTTTAAGGCATGCGGTTTGCGTGCCAGCTACACCTCACAATAACAGTGCAAGCAAAACTAAGGTGCAGTTGACACGCGAACCGCATGCCCCAACACACTTCAAAGAAGTATGTGGTTGGTTGCAGGCGTGCCATCTTTGCTGCTGCTTTGTGGCGCAATGACTTGGCGTGTGGTATTGTTTTGGACTTGGTGACACTCGTTATATTGCAAGTTATGTGAGAAGTACATACTGTGAGCTAGGAGTATTTTTCCACAGGACAGCACTTGTGTCCGCTTTACATGTTGCAGCAACACATGTCGCATGCGCAGCAGCAGTGTCCAACACAGAGGACAACGCATGAGGCGAGAGTCATGTGGCATTTCCTGACATTGTTTATTATAGTGGTGGGTGGTGGGCACACAGCATGCGGACACATGCTGACACCTTGTGCGGTCACAGGACGCACGGGTACAGGCGTTGTGAAAGAAACCTAAAAGGCTGCTAAGCCCAGATACTGCCGTGGCTGGGTCAAATAGCCAGGCCGAAGCCTGTGAGGTGATCTGTCCACCTGGTGAAAAGCACCAGGCAGCCCCTACACCTACATGCGCCGGTCAGTGTCCTTGAGGGCTGGGGATGATTCAGAGTACAACAGTAACATCAGGGCTTACTTGTGCGTTGTGTTGGTGGGTATTTTACGCTAGTCGCTGCTGATACTAATAATAAACTATGGAACTATGTGGAAAAATGCATGTGTGTGCGGTGATGTGCTCTCAGGGCGAGAAGCCTTTTTGGCGTCGACCTGCCGTCTGAAGGAGCAAACACGATGTTTCACCGCCTGCGCATGACCGCCGAGGACAACGCTGCGCTGTTGCAACCACGCCTGCCTGGCTTCTTGGATGTGTGAGCGGTCCACGGCCTACCATACACTCAGTCTGGTCAGATGGCGGTAGCTTCATTAAACCTGTTTGCATCTACAGGAATTCAGCTTATCCATAACTTTTGTGTAGCCCTTTTCAACATTGTGAACAATAAGTAAACAACTGTTGTGAAAATCTACAATATGGATATCAGATTTATCTTCTTTTAGTAAGGTTTCAAAGGCAAAGTAAGGATTTTCAGCCGGAGGCATCAAAGCGTTCTTTGCTTATACTTCAACATTGCCCTTACACTCAGTTACCTCCGAAGTATACATTAATTGTAAACCATTGGTCTTTACACTTCAAGCAACATTTCAGGCCCATTATTCAATTATAAATCAATTGTAAACAGTCGTCTAAATCTAAATATGATCTTTAATCATTGGGTGTGGGCAGCAGTGCTGAGCACTAAGCTGGGACATACTGGTGAGCAAATGCACGCATATGCATACCACGCATGCGGCACTGGCGCTGCCATCCACTATGTGAAGTTTGCTGGCTGAGTGAACAGTAGCAGCTACAGCGCGGGGCTAGCTTGTTCCATCCTGCCCTGCTGCTGCACAACGTGCTGTTCAGCATGGACGGCGCGGCAGCTTGGAAAGCATGCATGTCACACCACTCTCTTGCACCTACACACTGCAAGAAATATAGTGCTTGGAGTGCATGTACTTCGAGAGTAGTATGCACATGTACTTGGTGACAAAAACTGCGAAGTAAACGGCACTTGTTGAAGTGCGTGAACAGCACTTCTTCAGTAGTGTTTCGAAGTACTACAGTAGTAAAATTCAATCGATGCATGCCGCAGCGTGCCAGCACCTGCCAGCACCTGCCAGCATGTGCGACCTACCAGCACAGCCACACACCGCCGCCAGTGCCGCCAGATGTGACCCACCCCCGTAGCCGCCGACGCCCCCGCCGCCACACCGCTGCACCCGCCTGTGCTGCCGCACGTGCACGCAGGTGCTTCGACCTCTGCATAAACTCATACCGCACCCAGGCGCTCGAAGGCGCCCAGCCGGCCTGTATGGAGCTCTGTCTTGTCAAGTATGTGCGGTTGGCGCAGCGCGCAGGGCTGCGGATGCATGAGTACCAGGAGCAGAAGCTGAGGCAGGGGGGGGGGGAGCCGCACTAGTGGCGAGCCGTGCTCAGCAGCAATGGCGAGGCGCCAGCAGCAGGGCCGCAGACCAGGAGCGGCAGCGGCAGCAGCGCTCGGTGCTCAGCAGTAAGTGGAGGAGCGGCAGCGGCACCAGCGCTTGGTGCTCAGCAGTAAGGGGGGCGAGCAGCGCTGTGTTTTGGTGGCGGTGCTGAGCAGGAGAAGGTTGTGCTCAGCAGCAAGAGAACAGGAGGCGGTTGTGCTCAGCAGCAGGGGAAGTGTGTTGCTCAGCAGCCGCGGTGCGCAGCAGCAGTGGTGCTCAGCAGCAGTGGCGCCCAGTAGCCGCCATGTGGAGGAGCCCCGTGCTCAGCAGCAGTAGCAGCGGCGCCGGTGCTGCAGCGCTGCGAAAGTGCAGCCAGTTGCTGGCACGATGCATGCCTGCTGCTGGCAGCAGTGGGAAGCGGTGCTCAGGAGCGCGACACAGCACAGCAGGGCTGCACACCAGCAGCAGCAGTGCTCACGCGCTTCGCAAGCTGTGATGGCCCATTGTGCAGTGAATGAGGCACTTCAACTTTGACTTGAAGTTGCTCCTGCAGCACCCGGGGGGGCACATCTGCGCATGACGCAGGCAGGGCCGTAGCGCTGGCCCCAACCCTGTGCCAGTACATGCACGTCAGCATGGCTTGGCAGCGGACATCCAAGGGGTGTCCTGCGAACTCCGGTACTGTTGGCAGATGGTGCGGGGGTGCTTGCGCGGCGTGGCAGGCACCTGGCAGTTTTGAAGCTTGCGGTAGACCAGGTCGCGCCAGCGGCGTGGCATGGCATGCGTGTGCACAACCAAGCATACATTGCTGCGCACATAATGGACCATTACGCATGTCACAGCAGCAGCACATTGGCAACCTCCTCCTGCCGTGTCCTGCTGCATTGCGCCTGCAAGGCCTGTATATTTACACGTGCTTCACAACGCGCGCTTGGAAGCCGCAGCTGCCTGCTTCCACTGCTACCACAACAGCACACGCTGCTGCGCACCCGCTTGAGAACACACACAACCACTGCACGGTGCTGCTGTGGCGGCTGCTGCTGCTGGGCTGTCACACTGCACTGCGGCAGGCCCTCCTTGTGCGCACAGCGCACACACTGGAGTCCCTGCCTCACACACATTGCTACCAGCCAGGTGCCTGCCGGGTTGGAGGGCGCCGGCTACATCTGTTCAGCGCACACCGGCTGCTGCTGAGGTGCCCGCGCCAACGGTGCACGGCAGCAACCACTGATGCATGCTGCAGTGGCAAGGGGGAAACATGCGAGCCATTGCATGGCCAGTAATGCGGCGCAAAATCTGCAAACTGCGCTCCAGCGCCGGCTGAGGCAGCGCCAGCGGTAGGCGCAGTGCTGGCTGCTCACCAGCAGCACTTGCACTGATGCTCAGCTCTTGCTAAGCATGCTGCTCAGCAGCAACCATGCTGCCGCGAACCCAACACCGCCTTCAACAAAACCTGCCGCAAATCGGTGCTCAGCAGCGGCATATGTGCTCAGCAGCGGCAGCGGCTGCAGCAGCAGCAGTGCCCAACACCACCGCTTGTGCCCAGCCCAGCACCAGTGGTGCTCAGCAGCGGCTGCTGCCGCCGCTGCTCCCGCACCGTTCGCCGCAGCCGCGCTCAAAAGCTCTGGGTGCTCAGCAGCACCAGCACTGCGTAGCGCCACCGGGACTGCGGCAGTGCGGCTCTGTCAAAACAGCGTCATGCTCTCAAAGACCATGGCCGCAATGCCAAATGTGGCGCCGGTGGCGGCGGCTCGAGAGGGTGGTTGGCGCGTCAGGAGGCCTTGCGCCAGTCCCGTCATGAACCCTGCGAAGCCCGTGTTGAGGATGTCTTTTTTGCCGCCGCGCAGCTGTATCGCCACGCACTTGCAGCTCTGTTGGCGGTTACAGAAACAAGAGAGAAAGACAGGGAGATGTGGAAATCATCCAACATGTGCACGCAATAGGCTCGAGATGGATGGTGCACACTTGGACATACTTCGGAAGTACATGTACATATGTATATACTTCGAAGTACTTCTGAAGTACGACCAGTTGGCACATGTCCTTGGCGGTATGGCGGCATGGCGGCACACTTGTAGCTCTGTTGGCGGTCGCACAGGCAACGTACACAAAAACAGAAAAACAAAGGGTTCTGATTAGAAGGGGCTGGGGGAGTGTGCCCTGTGCAGGCATAAACACATGGCTTCAGTCACACGTGTGATACCTATGCTGTATGGCGGCGCACTTGCAGCTCTGTTGGAAGTTACGCGGGTGGGCGGTTACAAGGCAAGAAATAAAAATAGGGGGAGCGTGAAACCGTTTAAAAAAAGTGCACGTACTAGGCACAAGACAGTAGGTACACACTTGGGCATATGATACACACTTCAAAGCGTATGTACATGCACCGGTATTTCAGAGTGTAGTTCTTGGCTGTATGGCCACGCACTGCGCCTCTGTTGGCGGGTACGCGGGTGGGCGGTTACATAAAGCAGAAAGAGAGAGGTTGTGAAACAGTCGAAGGCTGGGGTATCTGCTGTGCAGGCATACACACATGGCTTCAGTCACGTAAGATACTTGGGTATACCCAGGCATGCAAAATACTTGAGTGTACCCAGGCAGGAGCCGCCACAATACTCGGGTATACCCAGGCAGGAGCCATCACAATACTTGGGTAAACCCAGGCAGGAGCCGTCACAATACTTGGGTATATCCAGGCAGGAGCCGTCATGCTTGGGTACAAAATTACCATTGGATCAATCACCACACACATGAAGCAACACACGTACCTCCGATACAATTCGCAGGCAGGGGCGTGAGGTGCCCATAGAACCCATGGCGTGCTACTCATGGCGGGTGACCTGCGGAAACCTGGCAGGTCAAGCCCTAGGTGGCCTGCTGGCACCCGCTAGCCCTTTCGTTGTTCGTACACATACTTTGCCATGCATTTTCCTTGGCACCCAGTGGCCGTGCTGGCATACATGACATGGGTTCTTGCACGCCCACAAGTGCAAATAAAAAAAACTACTTCTACTCAGAAAGGATCACAGTGCATCAAGTGCTCCAAGTTGCTACTGGTGGGGACAGCGCAGCTCCCACTGGAGCGGTGGCACTGTATCAGTTGTGTTTTCGTGCGCCTTTGTGGGTGCATCTACTTAGCCGCCAGGCGCTGTGGTGGTGGTGCACCTAGCTCGACAACTTTGAATCATGCATTACATGGCATGTCCTTGAAGTATAGTAGAAGTAGGTAGATATGTAGTATACACATGTGTATACACTACCAGCAGTAAGGTGTACTACTGCAGTATGCCACTGAAGTGCATGTACATCCTTCGAAGTATGCACTACTGTAGTACATGTACAAACTTCGAAGTATGCACTACTGTAGTACATGTACAAACTTCGAAGTGTGCACTACTGTAGTACGTGTACAAACTTTAGTAGTACATGTAGTACATACTTTAGGAGTACATGTACATACTTCTGAAGTACTACTACAGTAGTGTACATACTTCGAAGTATGTACATGTACTACAGTAGTGCATACTTCGAAGTGTGTGCTGCCGTGGTACATTTGAAGGCATACACATGTGCACTTTTGAGGATGGTACTGGTACATACTACTGTAGTACCTGGTAACAGCACGTGCAGCCAGCGCCCTGTGTGGTCAGTGTCCAGGCGTGTACATACTTCGAAATATGTAGATACATAAATGTGTACATATAAATGTATGTATACACTTGTGTACTTTAAATTATAGTGGGGTACCTGGTAACAGGACATGTAGCCAGCGCCCTGCATGGCCAATGTCCGGGCGCGTAGGCGCATGTGGCCTGAGACATCCAGCCGCACACCAGACTGTCGTGCCGTTGCAGCTGCTCAGCGCCACGGGCACCCCCCCAGCCAGCAGCAGCAGCAGCAGCAGTGGCAGCAGCAGCAGTGGCAGCAGTGGCAGCAGCAGCGTGGCAGAAGCAGCAGGAGCAGTGGCAGAAGCAGCAGCAGCAGCAGCAGCAGAAACAGCAGTGGCAGCGGCAGCAGTGGCAGAGGCAGCAGGAGCAGTGGCGGAGGCAGCAAAAGCAGCAACAGCACAAGCAGCAGCATGGCGGCGGCGGTAGCGGCGGCGGCGGCGGTTGTGGCAGCAGCGGCGGTGGCGTGGGGGGCGGCGGCGGAAGCAGCAGCACATGTGGCAGGAGCAGCAAGCACTATCGAAATTAGCACTATCGAAATTAGCAGGCGACAGCCGCACGAGCGCCCTCTAGGCAAAGAAATGGCGCTGGGTGCAACCAGCGGAGATGTGGTGCGCTTAAATTTTTACTTCTATGTTGCGCATGCGCGCATGCGTGAACAAGTTGTGCGTGCGTGTACAAACTGTGCATGCGGTGTGCAGGCGCGCCCTGGGTGAGTGCCGCATCCACAACCACCCTACGTCATAAATACAGTGCCTCAGGTTACATAATTATCATCATTGTAAAATGCAGTTTGTAAGGGCGTTCATGTGCATGTGTGGGTGGTGCGGACGCCCGCGCAAAGTAGCAAACGTTGTGCTCGCGGTGCCAGGCTGGCACATGGTGTACTTGCGCAAAGCAAAGGCTCTGAATAGAGAAACTACGTAGCAGTATCTCTATCTCACAACCTACTCCAACAATGTTATACCATAGAGTATAGCCAATCACCGCCTAGGTATTTGCCCGGGTCAATTCCCTTGCGGAACTGGTTGGTGGTTTCAAACCTAACTTGCCCCCGCCATTCAATTCTGGGCCGATTACTGCTGGTTATCATCTGGCGGTTTGAGAAGTCACTTAGTCCCGCCATCCAGCTCTGGGTCACTTATTCTGTGATGAAACCGGAAGCAAGTGACCCTCGCCATCGTTCTGCATTGTCAGCTACACTAACTGCTACGGTACATCACTGCTGAAGTTGAAGTTGGACAACTCCAAAGCAGTGCCCCCCCCCCCCCCCCCGGCACACACACAGTTTGAGTCCAACAAACTCAAGCGACCCTGGCAATCATGTACGGTGGCACGCGTGACAAGGGCTCTCGCACGCCCACGAGTGCACAACAAATAAAACTACTTCGGCACACCATAGGGTAATTACGAATCAATTGAAAAGTGCAGTTTACAAGGTGATCATGTGTACTTGTGGGCGGCGTGGCACGTCAGCAGGCGCCCAGCGTGCGCTTGCGCGAGCGACCTGCAGTTGCAGGTGCTACAACCACCACTCACCCCTTGTGAAGCGGTTGCCACAGCAAGCACCGACAATGCAGCCGTTGTAAACACCTCCTACACTATGGCACTATGACCGAGACAATGAAATAAGAAACAAAAGGGCTGGCTGCAAATGCGGGCTAAAATGCACACAACGTGAACATATACTGAAGTATACTGCGAAGTACATACTTAGAAAGTGTGCTTGCAGCCTACGGCGACAAAACTGCTTATACGCCTACCACAATTTCAGATAATCTTTGAGACGGCAGGTGAGAAGAAAAAATAATGAAAAAAATAAATGAATATGACAGCTCGACAGCAGCTTGCAGTGCCTCCACAAGTGCCCGCAACTTTGCTGTGCACTCGTCACCGCCGCCGCTGATACCACGGGCAGGCTGGGGCATCTTGCCCCCCCAAAAGCGCCGCACTGCAGTCTGCATGTGGACGCCCAAACTGAAAACCTCTGGTGTGGTGGCAGATACTTCCTATTTTCACCTACAAGACCAGTAAATACACACTCCTGAGGAACGAAAACCGCCTTCGGCATGTAAACATACTACTGAAGTGTACCGTACTTTGAAGTATGTAGTTCAAAGTATATAAATAAATACGGGTACTTCCGGGTGTAATCCATAATAAATATATACAAAGTAATTACACACTCCCAAGCATAAAACCCGCCTCGTCACACGCGAAGACGCACCCCCCATCGCCCCCATGGTTCCCCTCCCCAAAAAAACCAACAGCGCCCCCTCCACCGCGCTGATAGCGGAAAACTCTCCAAAACGTACTTCAAAATACAAGCGCAGTAAGTACAGCCTCCTGAGGCATAAAACCCGCTTCGGCACACGCAAAAGCTCAGCCTCCACCGCTGGAAAAATTCCTGATAGGGTTGCAGATACTCCCTCCAATGAATTCTTCAAACTACAAGCGCAGTAAATTTTTCTTGAAGTACACACTCCCACCCATAAAACCTGCTTCAACATGAAACATGAACATGAAAACTCACCCTCCATCGCTCCCGTGATTCCTCCGAACACCCCCCCGAACAGAGCCCCCTCCACCGCACTGATGGCCCCCACCAGCGCACACGGCGCCACCACCCTCTCCAGCACTCCGCTCTCCTTTAGCCGCGCCACCGCCGCCTCCACCGCCGCTCCCGGCGGCACCGACAGGTTCTCGGGCGTCTCACCGGCAGTTGCGTTGTCGGTTACATTTTCGGTTAAACTGTCGATGGCGCTGTCGGTTACATCGTAACCAAAGCTGTTGGTGTCCGGCTCAAAGGCGGACAGGGGGGCGGGGGGGAGCGGGGCGGCCTCGCTGTAGGCATCTGAAAAGGTCTCCTCTTCTGCGGGGAAAATGGGGCAGGGGTGCGGAAATTTCCGTGGTGGTTATGGAAAATGCGGCAGGGGTGTGGAGGTGTTGTGGCGGTGGTTGTTGGGCATGGGAGTCGGCAGGGGTCAGGGTACAGTGCACTCGCGATTGAGTGCGCTTTGATGTAGCGCGGTATGCGGTTTAGTGCGGGTTCCAGAGACCTGAGACAGACCACATGATTTTGGATACAGGCTACACGATGCCCTATTTAATTTAGTGCGGGTCTTGCTTTAGTGCAGGGTGCCAGGGGGTGACACTACCCAAAAATAAATAAATTGTGAGTGCACTGTACCTGTGTGTAGGCAGTGTTAATACTTTGCGTAATGCATAAATAATGGTGGGTGTGCAAGAACCCGGGCCATGCATGCCGGCATGAAGCGGTTGCCATGCGCAGCCTTGTACCGACATGCTCACAGCTCTGTACACTGCCAACAGTAGCTGATGTTGCCTACCAGTGTAGGATTGCGTTATTTGAGGTGGTACATGCAGGGCCCGTAAAAGCCCCCCCCCCCATGTATCTGGAAAAACACAGGTGCTTGGGACAGCTATCATGCTCACACACGGGCACGTGCTTTTTCTGTTCGCGTTTCAACACACCGCGCAGAGGGTGGTGCCTTGTGGCGTTCATGCAAGGTGCACGGATGCGCCTTGTGCTGGGAGCACCCCCCACTTTTGTTTGGAGGGCCACCGCCTGGTCGAGGCACAAGCACCGTCGCAAGGTTCGCAAGGAGTTGCAGCGTATAGGTTTCAATGCCTGCTGGGGTGTCAACTTGCAGTTCAGCTGAGGTAATTACTGCGGCTGAGCCAGTGACACCACAGTGTTCCGCGACAGCCATGGCTGCTGGCGTGCACACAGCGACTGTACACTGTGCCAGCCAGCATGTTTGCCACTTCGCTCGGGCGGTTGGGCTGCGATTGATTGAAAAATGGGCTATGGGGGGAGGTGGCACTGCTTGCGCACCTGCTCCCTGCTCTGCCATGCCTCTTTGCAAAATAATAATAGTCAGGGAACGCAATCCGTACCATTCGGATCTGAGGCTCATGAGCAAGCCGGACAATGCTCAACACAGGAATGCGCCCTCCGGCACAAGTGCTCCTGGTGCTCTAAAAGTACTTTCGTCCTCACTCACACAAAACCACACACATGAATATTTCTGGCAAGTTTGGCAACCAACGGTGCGCGCACCTGAGAAGGGTGGATCCAACGCGCCGAACATGTCCTTCTTCAAGCTATCCTCCTCCTCAGAGAGGTCTCCAGAACCTTTTTTTGGAGGCATCGGCCCGCTTTGTGCACCGGCGTTGCTGCTGCTGACAATCCTGCTGGGTGGCACTGCGGGTTGAGCCCGATGCCCCGGTTTGCTGGTCTCGCCGGGCTGCGACACGCCCTTCAGGTACTGTGCTGGCAAGGGTGGCGGAAACCGCGTTGGCAGGGGCCAAGCCGTGTCGGTCACGAGCAGGGGCCAAGCCGTGTCGGTCACGAGCGGTGGCGGCGGCTGCCGGACTTGGGGTGGTGTGTGCTTTCTGAAGGCTCTCATTTCGTCCTCACTTGAAGTATTTACTTCAAGTTCCTGTCGACCAATCAGGATGAGTGCAGAACCGCCGTGTTTGTTGTTTCATGACTCCGTCTCTGCAGTGCCGCGCTGCCGCATCCGCATCCGCCAGGCCGCCGCCACAGCGTGTGGCAAGGCGGAGTGACCGCTGCTCCTCCTTCCGCTGCAAGCCTGGCCCATCAACCAGTCGCCACCATAGGGGAGCGCGCAGACCGCAAATCGACAAGCAGCAGCTTCATCGCTCCCCCCTGGAGGCACAGCTGTTGGGTCACACCACCAGCGCCAACACCAGCCGAGCCAGCGGCAACAGGTTTCAGGGGTAGCAGGAGGAGCTTCAGCAGCGGCAGGGGGCACCGGCGACAAGGGAAGCTAGCGGGGTGGCGGATATGGAGAAGGATATAGAAGAGCTGCACAAGGCGGCGTGTGACGCCGGAGACATGTCGTACAAGGATCCTCTCACTGGGTACACCGTGTTCACTTCGCTGTCACACCTGAAAAGGTAAGCAAGGAACAGAAGCAGCGGCGTGTGCCTGTCGTAATTTTGTATTTTCGCAGCGTGGCGATTTTTTCCGCCCGTGACGCTGTTCCGCACCGCCTGCGAGACTTGCTTCGTTGAACCAGCACACCGCTGCTGCTGCGGCGGCCGAGCCTCCACATTTTTTTCGGCAATGGCAACAGCAGCCATGCCAGTTCCAAGCCCTGACTCGGGATCCTGGCACCGTGCATTGTGGCAGCAGTTCAGGCAGGCGGCCAAATATCTTGGTGACTGACAGCCTTCGTAATGCTGCATGTGAGACAGCTACGATACCATATAAATATGCTTACGAAGTATGTTAGATATATATATATACATGAGCTAAGATATGTATCTGCGTGTGTGCAGCAACAAGCCATGGTACCGATGCCCGTGGTGCGCAGCTGTCTTGTGTGCCCGTTATGTACGCCTGCGCACTCACAGGGTATGCTTGATGGTGAAAAAAACAATTAATTGTGCACACATTTTGAAATTGATACACGGTGTGCACTATAGTGAGCATGTAATCACGTGTGATTTAGTGGCACGCCTTATAAAAGTACTCACATACCAGCATACGTGCCCTGGGTTCTTGCATGCATGCCGGTGCAAATTGATGCATCTACTGCAGTACCGTCATGTGCCTATTTAGGCCGACCGGACATAAATAGGAAATGCTTGAATTATAAATCAGCAGCCTTCCCTAAT
>JAULBY010015268.1:2837-21294 GCA_032358315.1 Ophiocytium majus
CCCTCAAGCAGGACTCCTACCTAAGCATGAAGAACGGCAGTGTGGCGGGTGCCGCTGGGGAAGCAGCCAATGGGGTGGCGGCGGCGGCAGCCATGGGGGCCAGCAGCGGCAGCGCTGTGTTCGCGCGCGCCGCGGGCTCGCGCACTCTTCGCATGGAGGTGCTGTGGTCAACGGTGAGCTATACACTTTGTGATGTACTACTGGTGCTACAGTAGTACTTGGGGCCTGCAAGAGCCAATGTAATGTATGCCAGCACCGGTGGCCATGGCAAGTGCATGGCAGTGCAAGTATACATACGAACACAGAAAGGGCCAGCGGGCAGGCCTGAGCCGCCGGCAGGCTACCAGTAGTACTTCGTAGTAGTAGTAGTAGTAGCAGTAGTAGTAGTAGCTTATAAAAAAGTACGATTGTGCACGCTTTGCATGGAGTGCCGTGTGTTTGACATTGACATGGCAATGCAACACATCGCTGCACTACATGAGATCCCATGGTGCTGCGATCGACGGCGAGTAATGCCTTAAACGAAGTATGCGCCACATGGAAACCTATAGAGGCAGTTGTAAGCAGTGGCAGGTGTACGATCCACATGGAGGTGCTGTGGTCGACGGTGAGCTACAGTGCCTGCAATGACTTGTGGGATAGACTTTGATTACCGCTCGGCCGTGCTACACACCACCGCCGGCAGCCGCACCTAGGGCCACGGCCAGAGCTCCTGTCAAGCTACCATATTCACTAGGGCGCCACGGCGGTGGCGGCAGCGTGGCGGCTGTCCCCGACAGTGCGTTCCCCAACATACAGACAACGTCGTGCTCAGCAAGGCGCGGGAGAACTTAACAATGGGTTCGTATGTGTGCAGCAACAGGGGTTTTGTGAAGCGAGGCTATGAGCCGTAGGCGGGGCGGCGAGGAGCGGTAGCGTAGCGCAGCAGTACCCTAGGACACCTATGGGTAGGGCCTAGAGGCCGCATCGCCATCAGAGGTCGGGAAGGTGTCACAACAATGACCCCCCCCCTTTTTGCTGCTGCTGGTGAAGGGGTCTGAAGCTTTCAGCAGCCCATGCTTGGTCGACAGCACACACAACGTGCAGCACCAGCGTGCGTTATGTATGGCTTGCGACCACATCTACCACTCTGGTTCCACGTGCCAGCAGCATAGTGGCCGGCGGCGGCCGCTAGCCCCCTGCAACCGCCCCCCTTTCAGTCCGCCCAAAAATTGAGATCACCATCTTGAAAGTCCTGACCGTACCCCAACGAATTGGACAGAATCGATGAAGCGTCGTGTTCCGCAGACCAAGAGGCTTCGATGTATGGCGGTGAGGCTGCCCACTTTCGAGATATGGGTTAGTTAGGACGGGGACAAGGCGTGGGGTGGACATCCACTCGAACACATAGGTCCCTAGTGACCATAGCAGCATCGCAAAAGTGGGCGGCGCCAGCGCCTGTCCTGGTTCGTCTCACCAAGAGCTTTCATTTGCGCCCACCCACACCTTTCAACTCGTTGGGGTACTCGTTGGGGTACGCAAAAGACTTTCAAGATTGTCTTTTTCGACAGAAGTCACTGCAGGCACTGTACGGCGGCCTACGATGCCTTGGCATCAGGAATGGCCCTACCGTGCTGAGCACAAAACATGATGGAGGATGTTGCGAGTATTATAAGGTCACGGCGAAATTACGCTACGAATTACGGAGTGATTTTACAACAAATACGATTCCGGCAACCCTAGCTTTGAGCCATGACAATGACTCACCCAGGCAAGGACGGTCACGGCGCCCTTGCGCCCCGCGCGCGCGGTGCGGCCCACGCGGCGCATGTACTCAATAGGGTCGCGGGGGAAGTCGTACAGCACAACTGCGGGGGCAGCGGGGCACGCGCGAAAGGGAGCAAGCGGTTGGGGGGAGAGGGAAGGGGCGGCGTAGCAGCTGAGTACGACGCACATACGCTGTAGTATTAGTGATAATAAGTGCAGTACAGTACTGACTTCTAGGAGTGGTATTGATGTGCGTCGCAGTAGTATGGAATATGGAATACTTAAATAGTTAGGCACAGTGAGTATGCTGCCAAGTACTCGATTCTGTACCAAGGCGAAACACTGCTGAAGTGCGTATGTTGCACATCCGATTGCAGTAGAAGGTACAAGTTGACGCACGGTTTTAAAAAAGCAAAGAAAATACAACACTTGTTGACACTGACTGCCTTCTCTTTGCACATGTGGTGCAACCCAGTGGCTCCAGAGGAAAAGGGAAAAAGTTGCCAAGGTTGCTGGAGGCATTGACTTGGTACAGTTTGCGCGCAGTGGGCCCTAATGATAGCAAACTGCCACAACTGTGACAGTAACGTGGCATGGCAGGCAGTGTCGGCATGCCGCGCCCGTTGCCCGGGACTCACCGTGGTCCACGGGCGCATTGTCAAAGTCCATGCCGCGGCTAGACCTGCCACAGCGGCACAATGGACAACACACATGCAGCGAGTGCAAAGATACGTGTGAGCATGATGAAAGTGCGCACCCAGGCAGGCAAGCGCTAGGTGCCAGGGGCTTGGCACACAGCAGAAGGCGCCACCCGCCACTGCGGCAGAAGCCTCCGTGTGGCTGTGTCCCCGGAGTGTGGACACCACCAACCAGGCACAGCGGCACAATGAACAAGACAGAACCAGAGAGTGCGACAGTGCGCGGGTCAGCAGAGGTGAACTGCGCATCCAGGCAGCAGCGCGTGTATGAGCCGCAACAAATGTTGTTGGTGAGTTGGCTAACGCACAGGCTCTGTCAGCTGCACACACACGCGCGCACCACCTGGGCACCAAACTAACAAATTATTTTCTACTACTGTGGCGCAACTGGGGACGAGCCTTCCAGGCACGGCAACATACACCGTGGTAGCGCATATTGCACACGTTGTGCGGCGCGCTGAAAATCGCTTGGCGCCCAGGACTTGGCACGCAGCAGAAGGAGACATCTGCCACTGAGGCTGAAGCCACTGCCTGTGTGACCGTGCCCCAGAGTGCGGACGCCAGTGGTGGCCAAGGGTGGAAGTGCCTCCCCGCCGCTGACACCAATTTTTTTACTCAGTTCCGTGTGCATGCGTAGGAGGTTGCAGCTCCACGTGTGAGTTCGGTACGTGTAGCAGGTTTTCGGTTTGGGCATGGGGTCACCAGCCCGTAGGAACACTGTGTGCGAGTTGGCAAATCCAAACACCCGTGACTGTGTCGCACGCCTGCCGGTGCTGGCCAGAACCATGCTTGAAACACAATACAGGAACGGATTTGGGTGCCAACTGGGAAGACTTCGCAATCCCACAGGGGTCAGCTACAGCCCTCGCCTGTTCATGCAGACCAGAACCATGGGCTGCAGCGCGTTGGAGCAATAACTTCAAGTACCTGTGCTTGAAGTACCAAGGCTCTCGCCTGTCCGTACAACAGAATGATGGGCTGCAGCGCGTTGGAGCAACAACTTCAAATACTGGAAGTACCAAGCCTCTCGCTGTAGTTGGAGCAACAACTTCAACTACTTGAAGTACAAGGCATCTCGTCTGTCCGTGCAGACCAGAATCACGGGCTGCAGCGCATAATTTAGAGCAATCACTTCAAGTACTACAGTAGCACTTGGAAGTACCAAGCCTCTCGCCTGTTCATGCAGACCAGAATCATGGGCTGCAGCGCGTTGGAGCAATAACTTCAAGTACCTGTACTTGAAGTACTAAGGCTCTCGCCTGTCCGTACAACAGAATGATGGGCTGCTGTGAGTTGGAGCAAAAACTTCAAAAACTTAAATTGCCAAAGCCTCTCGCCTGTTTGTCCAGACCAGAATCATGGGCTGCAGCGCGTTGGAGGAATAACTTCAAGTACCTGTACTTGAAGTACCAAGGGTCTGGTCTCGCCTGTCCGTACAACAGAAAGATAGGCTGCAGTGCGTTGGAGCTACAATGTCAAGTACTTTAATTGCTAAGCCTCTTGCCTGTCTGTACATACATGCTACTGAAGTATGGTTTACCAGAATCATGATCGAAGCGCTTTGAAGCAACAACTTCAAGTACTTGGAGTACCAAGCCTCTCGCCTGTCCGTGCAGACCAGTATCATGGGCTGCAGCGCGTTGGAGCGAGAGAACTCCCGCAGGTTCGCAGTGGCCGCCGCGGGCTCGATAGCCGAGTGGTAGGCGAGAACGCTGTAGCGTGCGGCGCGCCGGTCCGTGCGCCGCAGCGCGTTCTCCACCTGCAGGAATGGCGCCCAAGGAACAGTCCACAGGGAGCAGCGGGGTTACAGGCCGGCTGGCGCCATGGCAGGAGATGCGTGTGTGCACTGGGGTCACCAGAGGGAACACACTGTTGTGGCGGGGACAGTGCAGGCGTGCAGGGCGGTGGCGGAAGTGAGGTGCGCTGCGGCAGCCGAGTGTGCTCGCAGCAGCGAGAGCACCTCGTGGTGGCCAACTGCCGAGGGGTGACAGCCAGCGCTGCCGCAGGCGCAAGCGCGCGCACAGCAGCACCCGCCCGCCGCCAGCGCACCTGCCTGTTTTCAGCAGGGCGCCACACAGCATGTGCCTGCGTTGTTCAACTACAGGCTTCCAGTGTACACCTCCATGCAGGAGGCGTCGCGGACGGTGCACACTTCCAAGTCGTTGTACCATGAATGTCAGCAGTAGTAGCGGCGGCGGCGGCGGCAGAAGCGGCGCCAGAAGCGGCGGCAACGACAGCGCCGGCAGCACGCACCTCTGTGCAGGAGCGCATGGTGTTGCAGAACGTGAACACGTGCAAGTACTGTGCAGTGTGCATGGCAGCAGTGGCAACAGCAGCAGCGCGGCGGCGGCGGCAGCAGCAGCGGCAGCAGTAGCGGCGGCAGAAGAGGCAGCAGTAGCGGCGGCAGAAGCGGCAGCAGAAGCGGTGGCGGCGGCGGCGGCGGCAGCACTCACCTCTCTGCAGGAGTGGATGGTGCTGCAGATAGGTAACTCATGCAAGTACAGTGGCAGCAGCAGCGCGGCAGCAGAAGCGGCAGCAGTAGCGGCGGCAGAAGCGGCACCAGTAGCGGCGGCAGAAGCAGCAGCAGAAGCGGCTGCGGCGACGGCAGCAGCGCGCACCTCTCTGCAGGAGCGGACGGTGTTGCAGACAGTTACCATATGCAAGTACCAGCAGCAGCAGCGGCAGAAGCGGCAGCAGAAGCGGCGGCGGCGGCGGCGGCGGGCGGCAGGACGCACCTCTCTGCAGGAGCGGATAGTGTTGCAGAAGATGAGCGTGCGCAGGGCGCCGGAGCGGCGCGCCAGCTGCGTCATGAGCGCCTCCCTCTTCCGCAGCGCGCCCGTGGCCTCGTTCTTGGCCTCCTCCGCCGGGCCGCTGCAGTCCACCAGAACCTGGTGTGGTGGCGGCGGCGGCGGCGGTGGGCAACAGGCGACGGGCAGTGTTATTTCGTGATGTGTTATTGGTGAACGGATTGATAATTGTATTTTTATTGATTGTTGAAAATGCTGCAGTCCACCAGCACCTGGCGGCGGTGGCGGCGTGCAGCAGGCGACGGCGGTGGAGTCAGTGCGGATTGCTCCATCGGTTTTCCTGGCAAGAGAAGACGAATCCGCCTAGAAAAAAGGGGGGGGGGGCAATTGACCTAGTGTTGAAGACGCTGCAGTCCACCAGCACCTGGCGGCGGCGGCAGTGCGCCACACATGACGGGCAGTGCTATTTCGCTTATGGGTTGTTGCTGCATGTGACTGCGAGTTTGCTCAGGAGTTTGTGTCAAGATAAATGGTCAAAAGTTGACCTGAAAAAAAGGAAGCAAGTTTTCCTTGTCTATCCAGTGCAAGCTGGGCCGCTGCAGTCCACCAGAACCCGGCGGCGACGGCAGCGGTAGTGCCAACAGGCAACACACAACATAGATGGTCAACAGTTGACCTGGACACAAGAAGGCAGAGTTTCCTTGACTATCCGAATGGAAACCGGGCCGCTGCAGTCAACCAGCACCTGGCGGCGGCGGCGACGCGCAGCAGGCGACAGGCAGTGTTATTTCGCTATTTATTGTTGCTGGACAAAAATGTGAGCTTGTTGCTGGAAAAGTCTGTGTGAAAAGCAGATTTTGCCCGTCTATCCAATGAAAGCTGGGCCGCTGCAGTCCACCAGCACCTGGCGGTGGCGGCAGCGGTACGCAGCAGGCACCGAGCGGTTTTGTCGAAGGCAATGTACTTAGTGCTGAAAATAATTGTGAGTTTGCTTCAAAAGTGGTGTCAAAATGGTCAAGGGTTGGCCTGACAACAAAGGAGGTTCCTTGTCTATCCAGTGAAAGCCGGGCCGCTGCAGTCCACCAGCACCTGGCGGCGGTGGCAGTGCGCGCAACAGGCAACACACAACATAAATGGTCAACGGCTGATCCGGAAACAAGAAAGCAGAGTCTCCTTGACTAACCGATGAAAGCCGGGCCGCTGCAGTCCACCGGCACCAACACTGCCCGTTGCCTGTCGCGCACTGCCGCTGCTGCCGCCAGGTTCTGGTGGACTGCAGCATCTTCAACACTGGACAAGGGAAACGTGCCTGTTCTTTTGCCAAGAACACCGATGGCGCAAGCCGCACTGGCTCCACTGCCATCGCCTGCTGCACGCCGCCGCCGCTGATGCCAGGTTCTGGTGGACTGCAGCCGCCCGGCTTTCACTGGATTGACAAGGAAAATCTGCTTTCTTTTTTATCAGGCCAACCCTTGACCATTTTGACAAAAATTTCTAAGCAAGCTCACAATGATTTTCAGCAGTAAGAATCGCCTTTAACACGCAACGGAAATAAAACTGCTAGTTGCCTGCTGCGCGCCGCCGCCGCTGCTGCCGGTGGTGGCAGCGCTGCGGTTTGTGCCGCGCTGGGGGTCATAGTGCTGAGCAGACTTGAGGTTACAGAGCGGAGCTGAATTAGTGGGGAGCGTTGAAGTGGCAAGTGGAATGTGGCCACGCTACACCTGCGGCAGCTTTGCTGCGCGCGCAGGGCTGCGGATTTGAAGCGCTGAGCAGACTTGAAGTGACTGAGCAGACTTGAAGTTGCTAAGCAGAGTTGAAGTAGTGGGGAGGAGTTGAAGTTCTGAAGTGACAAGCGGACATTGCGCACCTCCTCCACGCCGGGCGCCACTCTGTGCAGGCCCGGCCCGGTGATAAACTTGGTGCCGGGGAACTCTGTCTTCACCATCTCGGCAACCTGCAGGTAGAGGTAGCGGATGTTGGTCGGCAAGCAGCAGAGCGGTGTGAAAGTGCGTCAGGCAGGCTCAGCCAGCGGCGTGCGGCACGATACCGGCACCGCACAGTCAGGGCTGCTCGTGCCACATGGCTGTGTGAGCATCTAACATGGCCATCAGCGCACCAAGGGCGGCGGGGCCCTGAGAAGAGTGGGGCACTAGAAAGCGCGATATGCAAGAGGATCTTGTCAAGGAAACCTGAAAGGCGGTCAACCCCAGCTACTGCCGCTGCTATAGCAGAAACGCCAGGCCAAGGCGTGTGCGCAGACTTGCCCCCACACGCTTTTTTGCTGCATCGCTGCGCTGACAAACGCTGCATAGGGGTTGGGTCTTGTTGGCGCCAGTGGCATGCACTCCAGCGGCGGCAAGCCTGTGGGTCGGGCGGCCACTGCCGGTCACACGCCACCAACAGGCGCGGAGGCGTGCATTTCAGCAGCGCGGGCGCACTCCGTGCGCGCACCGCAGCAGTGGCAGTAATGTGCGTTTAGGGCTTGCTCACAGCGGTGGCCACCCTCAGAATGGATTCAGCTGGTGCAGCTAACTACGACTGCCTGGTGACTGGCTGCACGCGCCGTTTGGCTGGCTCGCTGTGGCTGGCTGGCTAAGCCCTGTTGCACCCACCTCTGCTGGGTCCAACAGGCCCACATGCGTTGACTGGTACTAATGTTTGAGACAGTGCTAGTATGTGGGCGGGCAAAGCCCCATGACTTGTGCCAGTGCTTCAATGCGCAATGGCCAACAGGCTACTTTGGGCTGGCTCGCCGTAGCTTGCTTGCCTTACGACGCAGCAACAGTGGGCTGGTACACATATACCAAGTGGATAGATCACCACACAGGCTTCGGCCTGGCTTTCTGCCCCAGCCACGGGAGTACCTGGGCTCAGTCACCTTTTTTGCTTTCTTGCACATGTACTTCAGAAGTAAACTGCTATGCCATGAATGAGGTCCATGTTTTTTGCTGATTTGCACGTGTGGGTGTGCAAGCAACTCATGGTTATTATTATTGCGTGCCGGCATGAAGCGGTGGAGCGGCCACGGTGGGGCCATTTAGGCACTCAGACCTGTGTACTGTCTACAACACGAAGTGCATCAACCAGGAAGTTTTGAGGAGCCGCCAGTTGCACAGGCCTCTAGTGTTGCTCAGCACGTTGCGCCCCCCCAAACGCAGTGCCTCCACACACGGCATATGAGGCATGCAAAGAACATGGCCCATGCACTGCACACACACACGGCATACTACTTCGAAGTTCATGCATGAAGAAATATGATGTACCTTGGATGTACCATTCGTGCAAGCACGCAGCCCGGCACTCCACACCGCACTTCTGCCTGCCTCTGTGACGCTGGTACTGCTGTGAGCAGTGCCATGGATGACAGCACAGTGCACTAGTGGAGCTCAGCACCTTGTTTTCGCCCCTGATGCCCTGCTTCCACGCACACAGCAGTACGCATGAGGTAGGGACTCCAGACGGCGGTATATCCTATGGCAGGCCGGCCAGCCCACTCGGACGCCCCGCTCGCCTCTCGACCTGGCTCCCGTTGTGGTCCGGTGGTGGTGCCCCCCCCCGGTGGGGGTGTGTGCGGCAAAGTGTGAGCAGGCATGCAAGTGCACGCAGACCGGCACTCACCACCCCGCCCCGCTGCCCTTCTTCTCTGTCCGTGCAGCGCCATGGACGAGGTCCAGGTGAAGCTGAGCACCTTCGCCTGCGCCTTCACGCGCTGGGAGAAGCGCATGTCCGCGGACGACTCAACTTCAACTTCAACTCTCAACACTGCAACTTCAACTTTGACCGCCGCCTCCGCCGCCACCGCCTCCGCCGAGGCCGTAGCGGCATGTGCACCCGCCCCTGCCTCACACGGCCTTGCGCCCCCACTGGAGGCGCCTGATGTGGCGGGGCGACACACCACCGCGGTGGCGCCGCCGGACAAGGAAGGAGCTTCAACTTCAACTCCAACTTTGGTGACCATGACTGCCAGTCTGTCATTTTCCACCACGGACTCGGGGATAGGGTTTGGGGGGGCGGGGGACGGGCACTGGCCAGACATGGAGGGCCTGGCAGACATCCTGGACAAGGTTCAGGTGAGGTATAACGTATTAAATTCATGCCATGGTACAGTACACATATTTTCTAGTACCTGGTATTTGGTCCTCTGGGACATGGGGTTGTAATCCGTTAGAGTAGTACTCTGGCAACATACCAGGCCTCGTTTAGAGCATGCAGTGCTGAGCACTGCCATCTCTTTCGCCAGCAACAGCATGTCTGATCATCCCTTTTCTGGTCACACACGCACCGTGTGCACAGGGCTTTCCGCGCCCCAAGCGGACTTTATTAAAAGTACATACCTGGTATGCCATGATACATACATACATTATACAGTGCACTTGTATGTGTAAACATGGTGCATGGTGTACAGCAGTGTACAGGATATTGCAGGTATACTTGAGGTAGACTACATGTACTAGTAGTACTGTTGCAAGTGAGTGGCATGCTGCAGTGTCTCTTGTGAGATATGTGAGGTGCCTCAGCTCCATCAACACTGTGTCTGGCTGGCTGGAGTGGGGGAGTACATCAGTGCACACAAAGTACTTCAAGCAGGCTCACCCCACATGTGGCGCAGCCCTAGCCATGGCACTTGTCTAATGGTCGGACACAATTCTAGCACCAGTCGCGTGGTAGCATACAACACCGCAGCCCACAATCACTGCTTGCCGTTTGGTGCTGCTGAGCGCACTGTGCTGCTGCCGCCTTGCTGTGTGCTTAGCACTGCTGTTTGCTGCTGAGCACTGCTGTTTAGATGTCTGTGCTGCTGAGCACTGCTGTCTGCTGCTGATCACTGCTGCTGAGCACTGCTGTCTTTTCTGTTCTGCTGAGCAGGTGCTGCCCAGCAGCTTCACCAAGCTCAGCCCGCACCCGGTGGGGCAGGGGGCCTCCGCCATGGTGTACAAGGTGGAATACCTGGGGCAGGCGCGCGCGGCAAAGGTGCGTACTTCACCTTTGAAGTAGGTGTGTGCTTCAACTTGAAGTGTGTGAAATGCGTAACCCAGTTTGAAGCAAGTTCTTTGAGCACACGCTGGTAGCGCTCTGCCATGACATGGTGACGGGGGGCATAGGTGGGTTCAGTGCTCTTGCGAAACCTGGGTTGGTCAGTGCTTTTGTACTTCAAGTAATCTTGTGAACAGGTACAGTGTATGCGTGCGTGGCGTAATGATTTTCATTTGGTATGTGAAAGAAACCTAAAAGGCTGCCAAGCCCAGATACTGTGGTGGCTGGGGCCAAATGCCAGGCCGAAGCCTGTGGGGTGACTTGTCCACCTGGTGAAAAGCACCAGACAGCCCCACACCTACACGCGCCGGTCAGTGTCCTTGAGGGCTAGGGATGAGTCAGAGTACAACTACCAACAGGGCTTACTTGTGCTATGTGTGGGCAGGAACATGCAACGACGATGTCAGCGAAATGCCAAGAAATGAGAACACCCACTGGTAGCGCTCTGCCATATATTGATGACTGGCCGTATTGGTGGGTTGACTGTCCTTGCAGCACCTGCGTTGGTCAGTGCTGTCGTGCCTTTACTCTCGTACATCAACTACTTGTTGTGGCAGGCACGGTCCATATGTGTACACAGTACAGTGCATGCTGTATTTATCTCTACTTCGTAGCTGGTACCGGTACGTAACAATGACAACGGCGGGTAGCGAGCGCCAAGACAATTCAACAGTGCAAGCATTAACTCGCTGACAGCGAAGCTCCGCTTTATGAAGTATAAATAATGAACCCTGTTGGCATAAGTACACGGCTGGTCCCCTATCTGGTGGCCTGGCCTGGGTGTCAAGGAGCCTCAAGTAGCCCTGTCTTGCCGCCTGTCGCACTGTGGGGAGACTCTGCATTGGCTGGTCACTTTTGAGGGCGCCACTTTGCTGCCAGTGCTGTAGCAGCTGCGTAGCTACCCCCGCTACCGAGTGAGATTGCCGCCACCTCTGCTTCCACTGCCGCTGCTGCTGCTGCTACTGCCGCTGCTGCTGCTGCTGATGCCACTGCCGCTGCTGCTGCTGCTGCTGCTGCTGCTGCTGCGCTGCTGCTGCTGGGCACTGGCACGCCATGGTTTAGGTGATGAGATTGGGTGACCTGTCCGCTGCCCAGCTGCAGAAGGTGAGGCCACTACACTCATGTGCTCAGCAGTACCACCTTGCACCTGCTCAGCAGCGTCACTACTGGCCTGCTCAGCAGCAACACCCCTCACCTGCTGTGCTGGTCAGCAGCAGCTGCACAATGCCATGCCATACATGCATACACTGCACGTACATTGCCATGCTGTTAGCATGTACCTTGCAACAGGGGACAGCTTGTTTGGTCATGCGTGGTCCAGTCACAGTGCATATGCACGCCATGTGGGTTGTCCGCGCCCTTGGCCGACTTTCATAAAATAACACGTGCGGGCAACCACCTTGGGCTAATGAAAAATAAATTGTCCACCACATCAAGTAGGCCTTTGCATCACAAAAATGAATGTCCGTTGCAATAGTGTTTGGACGCTTTGTCTCATGCTGCAGCGTACATGCTATGTGCTGGTGCTGGTGCTGGTGGTGCTGATGCGTTCTGCTGCTGGTTGGTGGTGGTGGTGCTGCTGCTGCTGGTGGTGGTGCTCAGTGATTCTGCTGCTGCTGGCTGGTGTTGTTGCTGCTGAGCACATGTACTTGAAGTTTATTTATTATTTTGTTTATTCTTATTAATAATCTTTAATATTGAAATTTACCTTCTGCTGCTGCTGGCTGCTGGTGTTGCTGCTGAGCAGATGTACTTGAAGTTCACCCGGGAGCTGTACGTGCTGGCGACGCTGCGCAACCCACACATTGTGGAGCTGGTGGGCTGCGCTGCGTCCGCCTCAGAGCTCACGCTACTCACAGAGGTGAGACATGTACATGTGATATTGCACTACTATGCTGCCATCATTGCATGTGTACGTACTTCTTGAACGACACAGAAGCATGACGCACACTGCGGTAGTGTACATGCCACTAATACTTTATGCTTACATGCTCATGCTGCGGACAGAAGTACTTCTGAAGTACGTAGGTACATGCACTATAACGTTGAGGCATTATCATCATTATCCAGGAGAGACTCAGGACGTGGTGCCGTGGCAGGTGCAGGCGTAGGGGTATTGTACTACTATGCTGTCATCATCACACGTGTACTTCTTGGAGGATATGATGTATTATGGCAGTAGTGTACATGTAACTGTTACTCTATGCTTACATGCTGCTGGCAGAGGTGGTGGCCTTGCACCGCTACTTTTTTTGCTTCGCACATGCGCCACTCCTTTTTTTCTTTCACCAATTCTAGAAGTACTACGTAGTACGTAGTACCTACATGTGTACATTTGCATGTTCTTCGACGTACTCGAAGTGATTTATTATTCGTATACTGCTACAACTATGGGCCAGGTGCACGCGTAGGTGGTGGTGAGCGTGTTGCTCTGGCTGGCGCCTAGCAACATGACTGGCGTGACCGGTCAAGTCCTAGCTGAAGGCTGCTCGGATGTTGCTGCGTCCTACACTTGCTGGTGCTGACAGTGCACCCATGACTTTCGTATGTCTACGGGTGCACAGGACAGCCATCGCACCACCGCACGCAGTAGTACGTGCATGCATGGCCTGGGCTGTTGCACCTCGACGAGTACCGTACATTGCAATAGAGCTACTGTACTATTTAAAACCACACCTCTTACCTTACCCCCTACGCTGCCTTTGCGCCAATGCAGTTCATGCAGCTGGGCAACATGACAACTCCTTCGAGAAAGTCTTATACCCTCTTCTCACCTTTCCCGCTACGCCTGCCTCTGCGCCGATGCAGTTTATGCAGCTGGGCAGTCTCCGCAAGGTGCTCAACACACAGCAGCAGTGGGCGCAGTTCACGCCCCACATGCGGCACCAGGTGGTGTGCGACATTGCAGAGGGCATGGCTTTCCTGCACGCCAACAACGTGCACCACCGGGACCTCAAGAGGTGAGCTCTAAATTTCTAGTCTGAAGATAAAGGTATTGAGGTTTGGGCACATGATTACAGATGATACGCTATTCTATGTCACACAATAGGCGTCAACACTACCTCGAAGTACCAGTACTGCATTGAAGGTAATAAGTGTTCTTGAAGTACAGTGTAGAGTTGATTGCAGAGGGCATGGCTTCCTGTACGCCAACAATGTGCACCACCGGGACCTCGGTGAGCGCCAAACTTCAACACACGCCCTCGGGTCTCTACGACTAATACAGGAATGCCAAGTCTCTATGCATATAGCTGGCACGCACATGCCCTCATGTCTCCATGACTTGTATAAAGATGTCAGCTCTGGACACACATGTGTTGTACTCTATTTGACTGACGGTGCACCGTTAGCAGAGCATGCCTATGCCCCCTTTGCCACAAGTGCACCTCATACAAGTAATCACGCCCTACAGCATTGCCGCTCTCACCCCGCCGGGCAGCCGAAGCCCGCACGGCGATTGAACCACCACTGCATCATACTCCTATACGAAGTGACTACTCACGTGTGCACCATGTACTATACCAAGTAACTACTCACACGGGCACTCGCCATGGCCACCAGTGGGCGTGCTGGCATGCATGACATAAGCTGTTGCTCGCATGTGCAAACAAAGAAAACTGCTCACACTGCCGTGTTGTCGCTGTTCTCCACTGCGCAGCGAGAACGTGCTCATCAGTGACTGGCACCGCTGTTGCAAGTACTCACACCGCTGCACTTACTTTGACTGACGGCGCACAGCTTGGAGTACCTGTCCATGCTGCTACCACAAGTGCGTATGCTGTGTGCCAACTAGTGAAAGGAACATACTCTAAGTTTAAGGTTGCTTACCCCATCACTGCTGTGGCTGAAGGCGTGCTCACAACCTACAGTGTTGCTGTTCCCAACTGCGCAGTGAGAGTGTGCCCATCAGCGCCTGGCACCGCACCAAGTCACTGATGCTGCTGCTGCGACTACCAACACGGCTGTGCTCTGTTTGACAGGGCACAGCTATGAGCATGCCTATGCTACTTTGCCACAAGTTCATATCATACAACTGGTCGCAACCTACAGCGTTGCCGCTCTCACCTCGCAGCGAAACGCGGGGCAGCATGGCGCGCCGAACCCCGCACGGCGATTTATCCACCAGTGCATTTCATAGAAGTACTCACACCGGCATTTGCCATGGCCACCAGTAGGCGTGCTGGTGGCCCTGCAAATCAAATGCTCCTTGAAGTACAACTACTCACACCCTTCTGTGTTGCCGCTCTCACCCGCAGCGAGAACGTGCGCATCAGCAACTGGCACCGCGCCAAGTCACTGCTGCCGCTGCTGCGACTACCAACAAGGCTGTAGTGTCTTTGACTGACGGCGCACAGCTACCAGCATGTCTATACTTCTGCTACTACTACTTTGCCACAAGTACCGGTACATTTCATACGAGTACTCACAACCTGCATCGTTGCCGCTCTCAACTTTGCAGCGAGAACGTGCTCATCAGTGACTGGCACCGCGCCAAGCTGACGGACTTTGGCCTTTGCAAGACCACCACCGCCATCAGCAGCTTCACGGGCCGAAGCGCATTTGCGGGCGGCACGGTACCCTGGATGGCGCCTGAGTGCTTCGGTGCGCGTGCACAGCGTGGGGCGCGCACCGGCGCCAGCGACGTGTATTCATTTGCCGTCGTGGTGTTTGAGGTCCTTGCTGGTGAGTTACAGCAGTCATGTACTGCTATCATGCACATATATACCGGTACATACTACTAGAAAGCACCAGTACATACTTCAAAGTACTTCAGAAGTATGTTTACGTGTATACTGCGAAAAAGAATAATTGGGAGTACGAGGTACTTCAAGTACCTCGAAGTATATGATAGCAGCACAACGCAAGTACAAGAACTGCGTGTAGTATTTTGAAATGCCAGGTACTGAGTGGAGGTATTGCTGTGGTAGTACTTCGAAGTATGTTACTACTTGAAGTACATCGATGGTATATGATGCCACGCTACGTAGCACTACTGCTTTGAGGTCGTGGCAGGTGATTTACAGCAGTACTGTATTGCGAATGGTGGGTTGCAGCGCCCAAGTGGTTGTGACACGCCATACAGCGTACCTACACACACACACAGTGCCTGTAGCATACAGAAGTCACTGTGGCACGTGCCACACCTCACTTCCTCCTCCAACTGCAGTATGCGTGATTCATGTCACAACATATACGAGGGTGGCTCAGCCCAGCTACTACCATGGCTGGGTCAACTACTCAGGCACATGAGACATAATCTGCCTATGCAGCAACAAATCAGTTCAGGCAGTGCACTTGTTGTTGCACTGCCGTACTCTACTTCATTAAAACTCTCTTTGCACAGAGCTGTGAGCTGGTGTATGCGCATACTTCGAAGTACATGCCGCCGGGCATGTGCCATTGCTGCATGAACGCTGGGCATGGAAACCATCGCATATGGATGCAATATACTTGAAGTACTTCAAGTACTACTCCAGCACTTGAGCATGCTGGCATGCATGACATAAACTCTTGCACGCCCACGAGTGCAAATAAGAACACTAATAGTGAATACTGACAGCGATTTGTATTTGCACTTTTTACTGTCATTTTTCCGCACAACACGCACAGGCAAGTGCGGCCCCGAAGCGAGCACCCCCTGGCAAGGCGTGGACGCAGTGGAGGTCATGTCGGCAGTGGTCATGCACAACGAAAGGCCCACCCTACCAGAGGGCTGTGTGACGGACGACAATGTGCACCTGGCCGTTGACCACGAAAAGCTCATGAACAGGTGCTGGGCGCCCGCGCCAGAGGACAGGCCCACCTTCGCAGATGTGGTCACCGAAATGGGCACGAAGCCCTAGGCGTTCTCAGAGGCACTTCTACTGTTGAGCACTGTTGCTGTGGGGTTTCTCAGTGGTGCTCAGCAGAGCTTTGCTGATGCGGGTTGCAGCAGGCAATCTGGTGGCAAGGTATGGCAGGCAGGTGGGGCGGGTGGGGGGTTGGGGGGGGGGGCACGCTTGCTGAGCAACAGCAGACGGAGGGGCGCCAGACCTGCAGCGCTCAGCAGCAGCAGCGCTGCTCAGCAGCGGCGGCAGCAGTGCTGCTCAGCAGTGGCGGCAGCAGTGCTGCTCAGCAGCAGCGGCAGCAGTGCTGCTCAGCAGCAGCAGCAGCACTGCTGCTCAGCAGCAGCGGCAGCAGTGCTGCTCAGCAGCGGCGGCAGCAGTGCTCAGCAATGGTGTGCTCAGCAGCAGCAGCAGTAGCAGCGGCAGCGGCAGCACATGGCGAGCCCCACAGGTCACCGCTGCTGCTTACTGCTGCTGGCCGCTGCTGCTCAGTGCTGCTGCCAGTGCACAGCCTAGGGTAACTACTGTAACAGTAGTGCATGCAGCTGTGGCAGGGCTACATGGCCTCAGTCTGGTGCCATGAGCTCAGCACTGCGTCGAACAACCGTGTGACAGCTGCTCAGCATTGCGAGTTCAGAGGCTCGCAGTGGCTGATGGCTCACCCAATCACAGGGGTAGGTTTCGTGCTTGAGAGGGAGTGGTGGCATCATACCACTGGTATGACTGCTGAGCCGCAGCCACACGGATTTGAGAGAGTGAGCAAGTGACGTTTGGGCGCACTTTCTAGGGACTTAGGTACACAAGAAAAATACATGGGGCGTGTTTCTTGGGGGAGTGCATGACATGCATGACATTTATGACGTTCGTGCAGAATGCTGGACCGCTGCTGGCCACAAAACCATCCTACGCGTGTGCATGCAGGTGCGGTAAACGCTAACACTGCAGAGGTGACACATGTGCACGCTGGGCGCGAGAGCGGTGCTACATCTGTATGGAGTCTGCACTTTGACTTCATGAATTCAGCTGCAGCCCTGGCCGGTCATGACTTGCTTGCTGAGGGCAGGTTAGCACCCTCGTCACAGGGCAACTTCAACTTTGATACAACTTCAACAATACGGTACCCTTTGATCTCGCTACAGTAGGATGCTGTGCTAGTGCTGACATGTGACCTTGCCTGGCGCTCATGACGGCACGTACAGCCTGACATGCACATAGAATGTACTGAAGTAGGTACTTCTTCAAGTACTTGAAGTAGCTGTACAAGTGGGGAGCGCAGTCTGCTGGCTCAAGTGCAGCATATGGGGGGAGGGTCCACCGCTGCACCCCATTTGAGGCATGCCGCCCCCGTCACCAGGCCCTCACATTTCATGCAGGGCGCTGATCTCGTCTGCTTTTGCTGTGTTGTGTGCACCGGCACTGAATGTTGCTGTGTGGATGTTCTTATGAACACCTCTGGCAATTGCAATTAGGAGCAGTAAAGCACTCTTGTGCTGGACAGCGTCTGTGCGCTGTGTGCACTGTGGGGTAGGGAGGGCTATCGCCTTTTTTTCATACTCGTTGCGTGTTGTAGCAGCACCGAAAGGCCTCCTCAATAGCGGGTGCCATCAGAGCTATTTAATTCACCAGTCGGCGAAAAGCTTGCCACTGGCAGCAGCTGGTGCAGCAGCAGGCAGCAGCGGAAGCGGAGGCGGACTGGCATGGCGGCACCCGTCGTCGACTTACCGTCTGCCTGCATGGGGCGACGCTAACCAGCCACCTCCAGGAGCGCCACTCACGACGTTGCCGTGTCCCATAGCTCGGGCACCTGATGCGCTGCAGTACGCACACGTGTCGCCCACTACTAGTAGCAGGTCTGGCCCTGCTGCTGCTGCTGCTGCAGCACGATCGATCACACAGGGAAGGAGCAGCAGCAGGGGTGGCGTCCGCTGCCGGGCCGCCGGCTCGCTCGAAGAGAGCACCAGCGGGTGCTGCCCGGCGTTCGTGCACGCACGAACACCCCACCGCTCCCCGCCAGGGCCGTCCAGACAGGGTTGATAGTTTTTGTTCATTTTGCACCCCGACCGTTTTCATTTTCATTTTCAAGTAGGCCCCCAGGTGGAGGGGCGGGTTTCCATTCTGCTTGCTTGTATCCGGAATTAGTGGGCCGGCAGGGGGTCACCTCATACCACTGTTACGCACCGCCCCTTTGCGGGCCGCTGGGATACCGCCAGGCGTGCAGGAGGTAGTGTAGGCCTTGTCAGGCGTAAGCGCTACAGGTGGGCTGGTGCGGGCACTTGTGTGAGCATGGTACGGGCTGGACGCGGTGTAACAGGGATCAGGACGGATCAGGGGCCCAACATGGATCAGGGGCCCAACATGGATCAGTGGTTCAAATCAACTCGAATCGAGTTGAGTTGACTTGTTGACT
>JAULBY010015279.1:0-21286 GCA_032358315.1 Ophiocytium majus
GGCGGTAACATGGATGTAAGATCAATTAGTGGCTCTTGGGAAACTTCAGGCCTGATGAGTTTAAAAAATAGTGGGATGGATATTAACTCTGCAGGTGCAATGACTGTGTCATCGGTTGGTACCAGCGGATGGAAAACGACAGGAGAACTATGGTATACTGGTAGCCAAGTGCATTTAAATACAAGTGGTAAAACTGTGGCTACACCTGCAAGTCCTGCACAACCAGAAATCAACTCCAAGATGCAATTTTATAATCAAACAAATGCACGATTTGACAATGACTTGAAAAAATGGTACAAAGTACCAAACGATTTTGAAAGTGTTGCGGCATTTACTCCTACTCATGAACCATGGGCGCGAGCCAGTGGAAAATTAAAATTAATTAACGGCGAAGTAGTTCCGTCAGAAACACAATATACTAAGAAATAATCATGCCAACTAATGTAACTGAATATGTAAACACGTTTGTTCAAAACAATCCAAATGCTAATGCAGAAGTAAAGGCAGGAGCAGCATCATCAGCGGCGCTTTTTAGTGCTGCACAATCAGGCAACTTTAACGTATCAACAGTTATTAATTCATTACCGCCTGGAGCACAGGCAAATGTCAAAGCTGCACAAGCAAATATAGCTGCGAATACTAGAAGTAACACAACATCAAAATCATCAACTACTAATAGTAATCTTGGAATCGATGATGCAAAAAAATCCACATTTACTCAAGGTGTTAACAGAGCAATTTTAGATCAACCTGATATTCCAACAGGTGCACCAACCAAACAAGTAAAACCCAGTATCCCGATCTTAACATCAGTTGATGTTAGAGCGTTAATGGTACAAATTGCGTATATGGAAACCAATTGGGATTCTACTTATAATGAACCCCCTAGGATAGGCCGGTACGCAGTACACGAAAAAACACTAAAAAACTATGGTTACAAAAATTCCAACACAGGAGCATATTTAGGCAAAGACGGAATAAAATCAGAAATTGATTTTACATTTGATAATGTTGTACAAGATCGTATCATGGAAAGATTTATCTTAGAACAATACCCGGCATTGATTAAAACTGGAGGAATAAAGGATAACGATACCAAAGAAACCGTAGCAGGTATGATTGCAGTAGCATATCAATTCCAGGATGCTAATGTTACCATTGGTGCTATAACAGACATAATAGGCAGTGTAACAGGTGGCCTGATAACCTCGGTAGTTACTGGGGCAGCATCATTGGGTACAAGCTTGGTGTCGTCGTTGTCGGGCACATCACTAGGAGTGGCTAAATCAACATCAGTAGGAGCATCAACGCAGACATTAAACTCTACAGCAAGTGATCAAAGTACTAATTCAAACATACAAGCAGTGCAATCGAACATAGCCAAGGCACAATCATTACTTTCAGGGTTCACTGGAACGGACTCGGGTGCCGCTGCTACATTTACTACACTTTTGGCAGTTGGTGCAGCAGTGGCAGCAGCAAATAAATCAAAATCAAATGTTGGTTCTAACACCACCAGTTCAACCAGTTCTACGCAACAATTACCAGCTGATAAAACAGCAGGATTGCCACCATCGTTAACTGGACAATCAGATCGAGCTAAAGTAACCACTGCTAAAGTTGACGCCGGTGCAGTAAAAAATAAATCCTCCGATCTTGCTATTAGTTTGCCTGCAAATAAAGCAACAGAATGGCGCAAAAAAGGAGCAGCAAAAGACAGTCGAGGACGTCCTGGATCATTATTTTTTAATGCAGGCCGCTATGCAATATCAACATTAAATGCAGACGTGACTGTTGCTACTGCAACTCCTACAGTAGCAACAATTTAAACGGGTAAATATACATATGGTCACAAGATATCGCGGATTTAGCACAATTGGCAGAACTAAAAAGTTTCGTTTAACTGATCTTGAATTAGTCAAACGTGATTTATTGAATCACTTTTCTATACGCAAAGGTGAAAAACTAATGGATCCAAACTTCGGCAGTATTATTTGGAACATGCTGTACGAACCATTAACTGCTGACGTTAAATCATCAATTGTAGAAGATGTTAAACGAATTATTAACTATGATCCTCGATTAAGAGTTGACGGAGTATTGATCAATGAGTTAAATTCAGGACTACAAATTGAAATTGATTTAACATTTTTACCTGGTAATTACTCAGACACACTTAGCCTTCAATTTGATGCTACTAGCAGTACGCTAACATCAGCATAAAAGTACCACATTTTTATCTTCATAAATACTAAACAACGGGTACTATTATGGCAATTACCACACGACAAACTAGTTTATTAGTCCAACAGGATTGGACTAAAATTTATCAAACCTTCAGGGAAGCCGATTTCCAAAGCTTTGACTTTGAAACCCTGCGCAGAAGCATGATCGAATATCTGCGCACGTACTATCCTGAAGATTTTAACGATTTTACTGAAAGCTCAGAATACATTGCGCTAATTGATTTAATCGCATTCTTGGGACAGAGTTTAGCATTTCGTACAGATCTAAACAGCAGAGAAAATTTCTTAGATACTGCTGAACGTAGAGACAGTATACTAAAACTAGCAAAATTGGTTAGTTACAATCCCAAGCGCGGCATTCCAAGCTCGGGATACTTAAAATTTGACAGCGTAAGTACCACAGAAGCAGTATTCGACAGCACCGGCACAAATTTAAGAAACTTGGTGCTAGGATGGAACGATACTACCAATGAAAATTGGCTAGAACAATTTACCACAGTGCTAAATGCTGGGCTAGTTGCTACACAAGCAATTGGCAAACCTGGTGCTACAAAAACTCTAAGTGGCGTTAAAACAGACGAGTACACCATTGACATTATTAATAATGTTACACCAACCTATCCCTATAGCGCAAGTATTGCAGGAATTACATATCCGTTTGAAATTATAAGTGCTACCAGTGCAGATCAGAATTATATCTATGAACAAACCCCTGCGCCAGCTGGCGCATTTAATTTCTTGTATCGCAATGATAACCAAGGTAATGGATCAAACAATACCGGTTACTTTTTCTTGTTCAAACAAGGCGAACTAAAAAGCTTGGACTTTTCAATAACAGAAAGTTTACCTAACAGAATTGTTAACATCAATTTTGATAATATTAACAATTCTGATGTTTGGTTGTATTCGTTGACATCAGCAGGAAATTTAGGCACACTGTGGACCAAAGTTCCGGCAGTCAATGGCGTCAATGTAATTTACAACAATAACGACTCAGAAAGAAATTTATATAGTGTCAGTACTAGAGCCAACGATCAAATTGATCTAGTGTTTGGTGACGGGGCATTTACCAACATTCCTGTTGGAAACTTTAGAATTTATTATCGTGTAAGTAACAATCTCACTTACAAAATTACTCCGGAAGAAATGAGTGCAATTACTCTATCTATTCCGTATCGCGGTAGAACTGGTCGTGCAGAAACTTTAACTGTTAGAGCCAGTCTACAATACACAGTAACCAATGCTAGTTCTCGAGAGTCATTAGATAATATTAGAACAAAAGCACCTCAACAATACTATACACAAAATCGTATGGTAACCGGTGAAGATTATAATGTATTGCCTTATACTACATTTAATAATATTCTCAAAGTTAAAGCAGTTAACAGAACCAGCTCTGGTGTTAGCCGTTATTTGGATGTTATTGACACTACCGGAAAATATTCAAGTACTAATATTTTTGCACAAGATGGTATCGTGTTTGAATCTGATCATGTAGAAACTGAAGTATTTCAATTCACAAGCAGCACAGAAGTCAATGCTATTGTGCGCAATGTTATTAAACCACTGATTGCTTCTATTCCAGTTCGACATCTCTATTACAGTACTGCCACTAGATACACACCCACTGCCACATGGACTTTGACTGGATCAAGTGGTGGTAGAAGTACTGGTACTTTTGCTAGCACAAGTTACACATATTTGACACAAGGTGCATTGGTCAAGTTTGCTGCACCTGCAGGACAATATTTTGATGCACAAAATCAATTGCAAACTGGAACCCCAAGTACAGAATTTCACAGAACCACGATATGGGCTAGTATAATTTCGTATGCTACTCCAGGTGCCGGAGAAACAGCGACATTAAGCATTGTTGTGCCAACAGGTGCAATCGTAAGTGAAGTTATACCTGTATTTGCCAACAACTGGTCAGAGTCATTGATAACATCTGTTATTAATAATATTTTAAGTTATAAAACTTTTGGTATTCGTTATGATGTACCAAGTAAAACTTGGGTACTAATAGAATCACAAAATCTTGGTGCCGGAGAGTTTAGTTTAACCAATGCCGGCAACACCAGTGCCACTGGATTAGACAACAGTTGGTTTATACGTTTATCATTTGCCAACCAAGAGTACACAGTAAATTGCCGCGGTCTTGATTATTTCTTTCAAAGTGATAGAGAAACTAGATTCTATTTTGACCCTGATGTTCGAGTATATGACAGTAAAACAGCAAGTACTCGATTAGATGCAATTACAGTTCTTAGAACAAACACAAAACCAGATACCAGTGACAGTTTATTTTATAGTCAGTCCTATCGTGTATGGGGCCGAGCCATTGAACCTGATGGTAACGAAGACAATCGTAAAATCAAGGTAACTTTCCCAGACGACAACTTGGACGAAGTTCCTGACGATCCTGATTTATTTGTTAATTTAGTAGCACCCAGTGTTAACGTGTCGAGTAAATATGTGTTCTTTATAAAAACAAGTGATCAATACAATTTCTTAAGATACGATCCAGTTGCACCAGGTGTAGTTGTGTCAGAATACCAAACTGCAGATACTATTTTAACCAATATATCTTTATACGCTGCAGGCACAATTTTTTACGCTACTACAGAAAATATATTTTATCAGTCAACAGGCAGTACATTAACTGAAACAACTGATTATATTGCTAGAGTTGGTAGATCACGTTTGATGTTCCAATATACACACAATGCTCCTAACAATAGAAGAATAGATCCAAGTCCGAATAATATCATCGACTTTTATATTCTTACAAGAAGTTACAGCGATCAATATTTTGCCTACATCAGTGATACCAGTGGTAAAGTGGCAGAACCAGTTGCTCCGACCATTGATGAATTAAGTACTGAATTTGGATCAATTGAAAATTTAAAAACAATCAGTGACAGTATTGTTTACAATACTGCAACATTTAAACCTCTGTTTGGTAGCAAAGCTGATGCAGCACTAAGAGCAACATTTAAAGTAATTAAAAATCCTAATGTCAATATTAGTGACAATGACGTCAAGAGTCAGGTTATTAGTGCAATCAACACATATTTTGAAATCAACAACTGGGATTTTGGTGAAACATTTTATTTTAGTGAACTTAGCGCATACTTACACAGTGCATTGTCGCCTAATGTAAGCAGTATTATAATTGTACCATCTAATGTTAATAGTAATTTTGGGACATTATATCAGATTAATGCAAACCCAGATGAAATTTTAGTAAGTGCAGCCACAGTAGACAACGTACAAATTATCAGCGCAATTACAGCTGGACAACTTAATATAGCATAGGATAGGTAATGGCAGCTTTTAAAACCATTCAGTTTTTACCCGAAGTTTTTCGCACTGACGTTAATAGAAAATTTTTAAACGCAACAGTCGATCAGTTAATAAGTGAACCTAATCTCAAAAAGGTCAATGGCTATATTGGCAGAAAACTTGCGCCGTCGTATAAAACCACTGATAGCTATATTGAAGAACCCACAACCGATAGACAAAATTATCAGCTTGAGCCAAGCTTGGTAATTAAAACCCCGACTACCGGTCAAATTGATTTTGCTACAACATATACAGACATAGTAAACAAAATTGGATACTATGGTGGACTTAAAGATCGCCATAGTAGATTGTTTGATAACGAGTACTACACATACGATCCAAAAATTGATCTAGACAAGTTTGTTAATTTTAGCCAATACTATTGGTTACAAAACGGACCAGACGAAGTGCTGATTAGTACCAATGCTGTTCCTTTGAATTATACTTTTGATGTTTTTTATGATTCAGTAACTGAAACATATA
This sequence comes from Ophiocytium majus, assembly GCA_032358315.1. Taxonomy (NCBI): domain Eukaryota; class Xanthophyceae; order Mischococcales; family Ophiocytiaceae; genus Ophiocytium; species Ophiocytium majus. The sequence goes on from JAULBY010015279.1 coordinate 6,075, forward strand.
CTTTTACTGGTTACGGAGATATACCAAATCCCACTATCACTTTAGCTCGCGGTGGCAAATATGAATTTGTAATCAATCAAGCTGACAATAAGTTTTACGTTCAATCAGGCGCAGGTACTTCAGGATTTAATAGAGATCTGCCAAATCTTAGCACACGTTCAGTACTGGGTGTAGCCAACAATGGTCAAGATCTTGGAACAGTAACTTTCAATGTTCCTACAGCATCAGCGCAATTGCAGTGGACCAACATGATCACAGCCGGTGTGGTAGATTATGCTACGTCACTGAGTTACAAAGATGTTCAGGGTGTATCAACTGCAGACTTGGCCGATGTACTAGGCGGCCTAGATGGTACAACTTCTTTTGTAGATGGTGCCAAGATAGTGTTTGTTAATAATAGTTATATAGACGATGTCTATTGGACCAATACGGCAAGTTTAGGAACTGACCAACTTCTTTATTTTGATATTAGCGAAATAATTCCATTGACAGAAAGAACCAGTATTTACAAGATACAACTGGTGCTTGATCCGGCTGGAGTGGAACGTATCTATTTGCTTAAAGATACAGGAGTACTCAACGAGCAGAAAGTACGAATTCGTGCTGGTACAAATAACACAGGACGTGAATTTTATCGCCGCTTAGATATATTCAATGAAGTACCTGCTATTACTGCACCGTTGGACACGTTATTTTATCAAAACAGCAACAGTCAAAATGCAACAGGTAGTATTAAAATTGTTGACCCTGAACTTACTCAAATTGATCCAGACAATGATATTATTGGACAAGCAAACTACACCAGTCCAGAGGGTATAATTTTTACCAATGGTTTAAAAATTAGATTTGATTCAACAGCAATAGGCGATTATGCAAATAATGCATACTATGTCGAAGGTGTTGGTACTTCTATTAGATTAGTGTCGACAACTGATTTAGTGGCACCAGAACTTGACAATGATTTGTCGAACCCTGATTATTTTACAATCAAGCGTTCAAGCCTAGATCAAAATGGATGGAGTAGAAGTAATCGTTGGTTCCATGTAGATGTTGTTGAAAAAACAGCCGGTTACAATAAATCAGACCTAGTACTAGATCAGACACTACGAGCCAAACGTCCAATTATAGAGTTTGATGCCAGTTTGAATTTGTACAATTTTGGCACAGAAGCTAAAAAACCAGTTGATATATTAGATACATTAGTAACCAATGCTTACGTGCAGATACAAGGAGCGGTGTGTACTAGTACTACAAGTTTTACTTACGTAGACGAAAATGGAATTTCTGTTACATTTACCGACGGTGATCGTGTGGTATTCAGCTCTGACTCAGATAACAATGTAAGAAATAAAATTTATAATTTCAACGTTGAACTGACAACACAGCTACCTGAACCTGCAGTTTATAGAGTATATTTTGAAGAAGCGACCGATACTGAAGTGTTAGCAGGGCACACTATTGTTGTTAATTCCGGAAGTAATGGTGGAAAGCAATGGCATTACAATGGCACTCGGTGGATTGAATCCCAACAAAAAACCGCAGTCAATCAAGACCCTACATTTGATGTAATTAATTCCAATGGTGTTAGTTTTGCAGATTCATCTGCATATCCAGGTAGCAGCTTTCTAGGTACCAAACTATTTTCATATCGCCGAGGCACTGGTGCCAACGATCCAGTATTAGGAATACCGTTAAGTTATAAAAACTTTACAGCACAAGGCGATATTCAATTTGACAATAATTTTGATTCTGATACATTCACGTACTTGATTGCCGGAGGTTCTACACAATCTGTTTCAGTTAACTCTGGTTTATTGCAAAAGAATTTATCTAGAAACACAAGCCAGCGTGTTAACATCTGGACCATCAATGATACCTTCAGTCAACAGTATCAAATTTACGATTATGTCTACGATGGTACGACCAATCTATTTCCAATAGAATATCTGCCTGATGTCAGTACAACAGTATCAAATATAAAAGTTGTAATAAACAATACACCGATTACCCCTGATAACTTTGTTTCTACAAGAATCAATAATAAATTAGCAGTGTTAGTCAATCCCGACATACTTACAGTTGGCGATGTAGTATTCATAAGCATATACAACAGTTTAAATAGTGCCACGAGTGCCTATTACGAAGTGCCACTGAATCTAGATGTTAACAGTCTAAACACAAATTTAGAAACATTAACATTAGGGCAGATGCGGAATCACTTGGTAACATTAAAAAACAATAGTTTAGATGTCACTGGTGAAGTTCCAGGTAACAGTAATATCAGAGATATTGTTGTAACTAATAAAGGCGGTAGTATCTTACAACACAGTGCGCCGGTTATATATTCTGGGTTATTTCTAAATCATCCTACTATGAATTTTGTGGATGGTATTAAATTATCTCTTAAAGAATACAGTCAATTCAAAATTAAATTCTTAGAACTAGCAGCAAATTTACCTCTAGATAGAAAAGATATTGTGGGCAGCGTAGACACTATTATGTCTAAAATAAATGCTGTCAAGACAGAAAGTTTCCCATGGCACTATAGCGACATGGTACCACATGGCGAAGACGAGCGTGTGATTCTACCAAGCTATACTGTATTTGATACAAATATTCGCAGCTACGAAATTACAAACATTTATCAGGACACTTTGGTCAGTAACAAAGCAGTTTTGGTTTATTTGACTCGCACATTAGACAACATTACAACAAAAACTTTATTGATTAAAAATCAGGACTATTATTTTAGTCAGACTCGTCCTGCAATTGTTTTCCAAGATAATTTTAATTTATTGTACGGAGACATTGTTACCATTGTTGAATATAACAACACTGATGGTAGTTACGTTCCCGAGACTCCAACAAAATTAGGATTGCATCCTAAGTTTATTCCGGAAATATTTGTAGATAATACCTATAGAGAACCAATAACAGTCATACAAGGTCATGATGGTAGTATCACTCCTGCATTCAATGACTTTAGAGATAATTTGATATTAGAACTAGAACGCAGAATTTATAATAATATCAAGGTTGAATACGATGTGACATTGTTTAACATCAATGACTACATGCCTGGCAAGTTTAGAATAACAGACTACACTAGACAAGAATTTACTCAAATATTAAGTCGTGGATTTTTAACTTGGGTAGGCACTAATAGAGTAGATTTTACTACAAACAATGTGTTCAAATCGTCAGATCCATTTACTTGGAATTATAAAAAATTCTTTGATGTTGTTAATGGAGAAACATTGCCGGGCACCTGGCGCAGCATTTATCGTTATTTCTACGATACCGACCGTCCTCACACGCATCCATGGGAAATGTTGGGATTCAGTGAAAAGCCCGACTACTGGGATGATCGTTACGGGCCAGCACCTTACACTGGTGGTAATAATATTTTGTGGAGTGACTTAGAGCTAGGGTACATTCATGCTGGATCACGTGCAGGAATTGATCTAAGATATCAACGACGAATTATCAAAACCGTTGATGGTGTAGACACAGTATTCGGACTAAGACAAATCATTCCAGTGGATGATAGTGGCAACTTGCGCAGTCCCGAGGAAATGTTAGTTACAAATTTTGATAGTGCCAAAGCTAATGTAAGTTTCGCAGTCGGAGATATTGGTCCAGCTGAATTGGCATGGAGACGCAGTAGTGAATATCCATTTGCATTACAACAAGCAATGGCATTAGCAAAACCTGCAAAGTATTTTTCTTTGTTAATAGATACCAAACAATACAACCGTAGTCGAGTAACTGGTCAGTTTGTAACGCCTACCACAGGACAGCATTTAGTACCAACTGCAGTAAAAGTAAACGGTTATGCTGATAGTTCCGGTAATGTTGAACGTGCGTCAGGTTACTTAAATTGGATTTATGATTATGTTAAAAATCTTGGAATCAATGATGCCGGCAAATTAATTAAAGATAACTTATCGGCATTGACTGTACAATTGTGTTACAAAGTTGGCGGTTATACTGATAAAAAATTCATTGAACTATTGGCAGAACAAAGCAGTCCAAGTAGTATCAATGACAGTGTTGTGGTACCAGAAGAAAATTATAGATTAGAGCTGTATAAAGGATCACCTGTTAATAAGATTGCTTACAGTGCTGTTATAGTTGAGCGTAGTGCAAACGGTTATACTGTTAGCGGTTATGATCTAACAAAACCTTACTTCTTTATGATCCCTAGTCAGGTTAATAATAATGCTTATACAATTACTGTTGGCAATCAACGTGGAGTGATTTATAAAGACTTTAAACAAATCAAGTATACAATTCCTTACGGATTTGAATTTAACACCAAACAACAAGTGGTTGATTTCTTAGTTGGATATGAACGATACCTGAAATCGCAAGGATTCATATTCACTGACAGAGATCCTGAACTTGGAGAACAAAAAGATTGGGTATTAAGTGCCAAAGAATTCTTGCATTGGACCAGTCAAGGTTGGGCAGTCGGAAACATAATAGTACTAAGCCCTCTATCAGGTACTATTAAAGTTTACGATCCACAGGCTGTTGTTGATGAAATAAAAAATATACCGGATCGTAGTCGAGTATTAGATATAAATTACACACCTATTAAAAAGAATAATTTTACTGTCTCGCGCGAGAGTAATCTTTTCACATTTAATGCAGTTGCAAATCAAACTATTGGTTTAGCTGAATTTGATCTAGTACAGTACGAACATTTGTTAATCTTAGATAATCAAACAGTGTTCAAAGACGTTATCTATGTTCCGGAATTAGGTAATAGACAATATAGATTAAAACTAGTAGGAGCAAAGACCACTGGCTGGAATGGTAGTTTGGAATTACCTGGATTTATGTATAGTAGTACACAAATTGACAGTTGGCAACCTGGTCGCGATTATCTTAAAGGGTCTATTGTAACAAACAAATCCAAATACTACACAGCGTTAGAAAATATCATTGCAGCAGATCAATTCCAAACTTCGCAATGGCAACAGATAGCATCAACTGAATTAAAGTCGGGGATGGTTAATAATTTTGCAACCAATGCTAGTCAATCGTTAAACTATTACGATGTTGACAATCAACCAATCAATGAATCATTGCAATTGTTCAGTAACGGATTAATTGGATTTAGAAATAGACAGTACTTTACTAATTTAGGTATTGATCCAACCACACAAAGCAAATTCTATCAAGGTTTAATTACACAAAAAGGAACTGCAAATTCTGTCAACGCTCTTAAAGGAGCACAATTCAATAATCTTAACACAACGGTTAATTTTTATGAAAATTGGGCTGTTAGAGTAGGCGAATACGGTGCGACAGATGTAAACCAGTTTGCAGAAGTTATTTTATCTGAATCAGATTTTGACAGTAATCCTGCGGTGTTTCAATTAACAGATTCTACAACAACTGCACAAGAAGACATTGTTGAATATAGTGTAGAACAGTTATACAAATCCAGCGGAGTTTTTTCAGCAAATGTATTTAGAACAGAAGATGCAGGAAATCCAGTACAATTTAAACCTTTGCCTACCGCAGGTTTTGTAAATTTAGATGATGTAGATGCTACTATTTTTAGCCTTAAAGATTACAACACTTTAACAACCATTATAAATCAAATTGGCACAGGTTATAAAATTTGGGTTGCAAGAGATTTTAATAACGATTGGAATGTTTACCGTGCTAGTCCGTTAAGCGGGACAGTATTTGCAATGAGATATGTGCTGGATAGCACAGTAGAAGTAATAACCAGTGCTGAATCAGGATTGCAACAAGATGATATTATTGCAATAAAAAACTTTGATCCAAGATTTGATGGCGTGTACCAAGTTACACAGATTATTGATAGTACTCGATTCTATATCAGTCTATATCAGAATCTACAACAAATGATTGAATCTCAGGCTGCAATAGGTACGGGAATTTTATTTAAATTAATATCAGTAAAAATTGATTACCCGTACGAAGTTGATACTATTACTCCGCCCGGGGGTTGGGAATACAACGATAAAATATGGGTCAATGACCTAGATGGTAATAGCAACTGGGGAGTATACACTAAAACAGATCCATGGGCTTATGATGCAAAAATTGAATTAGGCGCAAGTCAATACTCAGGTAACGATCACTTTGGTCGTGCAGTTAGCCTAAGTCCCGACGGATTGTATCTATATGCTGGTGCACCGGATAGCGGTAGTGGACGAGTTTCTATATATGCTCAAAATGCCGAACGCCAGTGGGATCCGTACGGTTTCTTGTGGGGCAATAATACCAATCTATCTAGTTTTGGTAAAGTATTGGCCAATGGCGGTGGATATTTGATAGTTGCAGCACCAGAATCTTCAAGCAGTCAAGGATGCTTATACGTATTTTATAATCAGGTACTAATTCAAATTATAGCCAATGAATCTGGTTCTCCTGCTGATTTATTTGGTGCAGCATTGGCAATGAGTCATGATGGTCGTTATCTATATGTAGGTTCCCCTGGCGCTAATTCTGTTTTTTGCTATGCATTGATTAACAACAGAACAGAGACCACGCAAAATATTTTAGGTAATGGCATTGATTATTCATTTACAATGAATACTTCTGCTGCATCGGCATCGGAAATTATTGTTACATCTCCGCTGAGAGCATCTGAGTATCTTCCTGGAATTGATTATACAGTTAGTGGTACAACAATAACATTTACAAGTCTACCTGCAAACTTTGAAAAAATTACAATTATACGTAGAAATAGCTATTACTCATTGATTGGCACTTTACCTGGTGCTGAGTCCGCAGGGAATAACAATTTTGGATCCGCGGTTGTATGTAGTGCAGATGGTGCAAGTATTGCAGTTGGAGCAAATCAAGAATTAGTAAACGGTAATGCCAATACCGGTGCAGTATACACATATCATCGTACTGTTACTGAATTTGTAACTGATGGTGTAATTGGAACATATACTACTCCTGATAATTTTAATTCTGTATTTGCAGTGAAAGCTGACAACAACACATTAACCTTAGGATTTGATTACTATATAGTAGGAACAAATAATATACAGTTTCCATCATATGCTACACCAGCAAAAGGTCGTTTAATTACAGCTGAGACAAATCAATTTATTTTTAATCAGGTAATTTATCCTGAAGTGGTAACATCGTACGGTGATAGATTTGGTAGTCAACTGACAATGTGCAGCACTGGCTGTAACATATATGTCAGTAGCCCGAATTATTTAGAATCCAATTACCGTTTTGGTTTAGTAACTAGATATGTTAATCTTGGCCGCGTATACGGAACTGTTACTGGTACAGTATCATCACCTACAGTTACGCCAGGGCATTCGATTATAATCAACAATCGTGTAGTAACATTTAGTGGTACCACATTAGCGTCTGTTGTATCGTTAATTAATGCTGCACAAATACCAGGCGTAACTGCAACCACAGTCAATAACAAACTACAAATCAATAGTAGTGTGGTTATTATTGCTAAAAAACTCGACATTAAAGCCGGTGTTGGTACTGCATTGGCAGACTTAGGAATAACAAATTATCAGTATGTTCAAGTTTTCAAACATCCTGAAGCCAGCGGAGAAACTTTTGGATCTACTATCAAAGTAGATCAAACCACAGGTACACTAGCAATTGGCAGCGACGGCGGTGATATTACTATACCAATAGATATAGATTCAACCTTACCGATTACTGCTGCTACATCATTTGATAATGGAACAACAACATTTGTAGATAACATTAGAGATTCAGGGGCAGTGTATATCTATAATCTCATGGCCAATCCTTTCGAATCTGCAAGTAATCATTCACTATTTGTGTATACACAAAAATTGGAAGGACCTAATTTAGATACTGGATTTAATTTTGGCGCAGCAATTGACATTGTTAATGATTTTATAGTTGTTGGCGTAACTAATGATTATCGAATTGTCACCGAAGGCGGCAGTGTGTATTCGTTCTTCAATGACAACGCTACATCAGGTTGGACATTGACCAAATACAAAGAACCAAGAGTCGACACAGAAGCATTTAATAGTGCATTTATCTATAATACAGTCAGCCAAACTATCATTGACTTTTTTGATTACTTGGATCCAGTCAAGGGCAAACTGTTAGGCATAGTTGATCAAGAACTTGACTATAAAGAAACGTATGATCCTGCATCATACAATAGATCTGTAGCTGCTGACACTATACTTAATGAAAATTTCTATTGGACAGACAGACATGTGGGACGCACCTGGTGGGATTTGACCACTGCCAGTTTCATTGATTACGAGCAAGATAGTTTACAATATAGAATAAAAAATTGGGGTAGTCTATTCCCAGGAAGCATAGTAAAAATATACGAATGGGTAGAATCAGACTTTTTACCTAGTCAGTATGTTGCCAGTGGAGGAAACGGTATTCCTCGATACGCAGACGATACAGCATACAGTTCTGTAACTATTGTTAATTCAGCGACTGGAATCATAACACAAAAATACTATTATTGGGTTGGTGGCAAAACAGAAGTTGATCCGAATGTAGCACGTAGAACATTAAGCACCAGTGTATTAGAAAATTATATTTTGAATCCCAAGGATCAGGGTATTCCGTATATAGCATTGTTGGCACCAAACAGTGCGGGGTTATATAATATTTCTGATAAACTGGTTGATTCCGATGTTGCTTTGCATTTTGATACTGCTACTGTTAGAAATGCTAATTTAATACACAACGAATGGCAACTAGTTCAACAAGGAACTTCTGCGGTAACAATACCTACTAGAATAATAGATAAATTGCGAGAAAGTCTAGTAGGAACCACAGCAACCGGGTTACTGGTACCTGACCCAATTTTACGTCCACAAGATCAGATTGGTATATTATCTGCTCCACGTCAGACATTGTTTGTAAATCGAATCAACGCACTTAAAACCTATGTGTCAACGGTTAATAATATTTTCTTGCAAGATCCTGTTTTATTGATTTCAAATCCTTCTTTATTATACACACAAGAACCTTTGCCTGTATCTGGATTTGATTCTCAAACAGAAAGTGTAACAGAATTATCATATTTAAATACAGACACATTTGCAGATGGATATTCGGTATTAATTCCTAGCGATTCTAGTCAAGATGGTAAATGGAGTATCTATTCGTTTAATTCTATTACAAAAACTTTTGAATTAGAACGCTTACAAAGTTATAAAACAGAATTGTTTTGGACAGCAACTGACTGGTACAGCAGTTCATTTGTAGCAGGTAAAGATATCAATTATGTTGTAAACAGATACTCCGACACACAGGCACTTTCGTTAACCGCTGGTGATTATGTAAAAGTTCTAGACAACGATCAAGGACAGTGGCTGATATATGAAGTTGATACCACCGGGGCACTTGTATTAACTGCAGCACAAGCTGCTACAGTGCAATTAAACACATCACTGTATGATGTAAATGTAGGAGCTGGTTTTGACTCTGCGGTATATGATACTACAGGATTTGATCCACAAGCTGGACCAGAAATACAAAACATTTTTGACAGTGTATTTGCTGAAATTTTAATTAATGACTTGGCTTCTGAATTTAATAATTTATTTTTTACTTTAATGAATTATATTTTCACTGAACAAAAAAGTCCAGACTGGATCTTTAAAACCAGTTTCATTGATGTATATCACCAATTGCGTAAATTGGAACAAATCCCCAACTACGTTAAGGATGATCAAACTTTCTATCAAGAGTATATAAACGAAGTTAAACCATATCGTACTCAGATCAAAGAATACATTCCAATTTATGATAAAGTTGATACGGCTAATGGTGACTGGACAGATTTTGATATCCCAAGTCAGTATGATTCTCGCTCATTGACTTTTAGAAGTCCCGATATTAGCAGAACCAGTGATGCTGAATTATTCACAACAGACACCTATATTAACTGGGCTAACAATTACACATATAAAATCAGTGATTTTATCGTTGGCAATGTAGGGTTAAATTATACTATAGCGCCTAATGTTGAAATCACTGGTGGTGGCGGTAGTGGAGCAACTGCTATTACAACTATAAACACTGCTACTGGTCGTGTAACAGGTGTTTATGTTACCAATGCCGGATCAGGGTATACTTCTACTCCAACAGTTTTCATTAACGGAGATGGCAAAGGAGCCACAGCATATCCATTGTTGCGCAACGAGTATTTCTCTAGCAATGCAAATTTAAGTTATAACACAATTCGTGCTGTTGAAACTACAATAAAATTTGATAGATTAGCATATCGCAGTAATTTAGTATTATGGCAACCAAATACTGCATACGCAAATACTGTAGTTACATCAGGCAATGTTGCAACTGATGCAGGTAACGTTTACGTATCGTCAGGTAATATTATTGTATATAATAATGAATCATTCCTTGCAGTTAATGCCAACGTGAGTTCGCAATCAATTTTTGACTTTACTAGATACAATAAAATTAGTACCGGAAACATATTACTAAATGCAGTTGATAGAATTTTTGCTTACTATCAACCTGATTTAGGAATGCCAGGAAAAGATCCAGCTCAATTGATGAGTGGAATAGAGTATCCGGGTGTAAATGTATATGGTCCTGAGTTTAGAGCCAATTCATTTGAAGTTACCGGCAACGTGTTTAGCTTTAACTACACAGGATTAACAATCAATAGCGGAAATGTTCAATTGATTGATTTTGAGAAGTTAGGATTTGCTCTAGATCAATCTATTAGAATACAAGCACATGCACCGTTCCCGTTTGCGAATAATGGTTATTTTACTATTGTTAATGTCAGCAATGATCGAATGACCTTAACTGGTGACACTCCGATAGAAACTACGTACAAAGTAGTCCTAGATCGTGCGGTTAGTGCAAACGTTGGCGATTATATTACACAATCAAATACAACAGCAAATGCTTATGTATTACAAACAGTAACTAACAGCAGAGAAATTGATATTGTACATATTACTACAGGATTCACAACAGAGTTACCTAATATCATTAGTATAAACGGCATTACAACAACATCTAATATTGTAGAAGTTAATACAGGAGGCAATGCCAATGTTACTATCTCGTACTTGGATTTAAGTACAGTAACAGATACAATTATCACAAGCGATTATTTAGATACTGAATTAGGAACCAGACCTGAAGATATTAACATTGTTGGCGGTGCGTATATTGACACCTATGCAAGTCATGCTCCTGAAGAATTGATTCCTGGACGAGTATACGATACTTTAGAAATGCGTGTGTTTACACAGAATGAAGCAAATACTGCGGTTTGGGGATACACTATTTTTAAATCATTAAATGATGCAGTAGAGTTTACTAGAATTAGTGCTGCTGCAACAACAAGCCTAAGTGCCAATTTAAATATAAATGATACAATAATTCATGTTGCTGATGCCACTGTTTTACCGGAACCAAATCCTGCAAATGCAGTACCGGGCGTGGTCAATATTAACGGAGAACGCATATCGTACTACCGTCGATACACTGACGTACTGTTAACAACAGCAACGCCGTGGGCCGCCAATACTGAATTCACTGTTGATTCATTGATTTCGTTTAACAGCAATGTATATAGAACATTGGGCAATGTTTATGCGAATGCAAATGTTTACATTAGTAGTTCAAATGTAGAGCTGGTTACTGCCAATACCTTGGGACAAATTCGAAGAGGAATTGGCGGAACTGGTGCAGCTAATGTACATGCTGCAAATAGTCGAGTGATTGACACCAGCTCAACCCAAATAATTACAGGTAACACGGTATACACAACATGGTTAAATATGGCAGCAAATGTTGCTGATGGCACAGGATTAGAAGGCAGTACTACTAGCCCTGCGCAATTTATCAAAGCACAAGCGAGTTATACACCATGATAATACCACAGCTAAATACTGATATGGACAAAACTATGCAATCTTTACCCGAAAATAACGACTCTGCGGAACGCAAACCCGACGAACAAAGTGGACTTCATGTGCAAGGACACATTAAAATATTTGACCCAGAATCTGGGGAAGTTTTTGTTGATAAACGAAATGCTATTCACTACGAAAATATCAGTGAAGCAATTGCATATTGTTTAGCTAACAAAGGACAAAGTTACATATACGAAATGCATTTTGGAAACGGTGGAACCAGTATTGATCCCACTGGTATTATCAATTATTTGCCACCAAACACAAATACCAGTAACAGTAATTTGTATAATCCAACTTTTACCAAAATTGTAGATAATACAAGTGCATTGAATTCAGATCCAACAAGAAACAAAATAGAAATTCGTCATACACCCGGGCGTGTTTACAGTGATCTTGTGATTAGTTGCCTACTAGACTACGGCGAACCGTCGGGACAATCAGCATTTGATAACAGCACTACATTAGAAGATACATACACATTTGATGAGCTTGGTTTAAAAGCTCGCAGCAATGACGGTACATCAGGATTAACAACTACTGGTAAATTGCTGACTCATGTAGTATTTCACCCGGTACAAAAGTCACTAAACAGACTTATTCAAATCGATTACACTGTAAGAATTCAAACGTTAACTAATTTAAGTAGTGTAGGATAATACAATGAGTTATTTTGTAAACAAAACAGATGGTAATGCAATTGTAGTGTTAGATGGCACCAAAGACACTACCAGTACCAGTTTAACACTTTTTGGTAGACTGGTACAAAACTACGGTGATCAAACAAACGAAAACTTTGTTCACTTGTTAGAAAATTTTGCATTATCTACTAGCCCAGCCAATCCAATTACCGGTCAACTTTGGTATGATGCATCTGTTAACAATATCAAAGCATATAATGGATCTACTTGGATTACTGTTGGCAGCGAGATAGTCGGCAATGTTGCATTAACAGGAAATTTACTAGTAGGACCGTATGCATTTGCTGTTAAAGATCTTGACGGCAATGTACAAATTACAAATTCGTTAAGTAATGCTAATATTTCTGTTTACTCCAATGTTGGCGGTGTTAGTACACGAGTTTTACATGTTAACGGTAACACTGGACTTATTGATGTTGCAGCCAATGCTGCAACTAATTTTGGTGTAACTACAAAAATTTATGTTGACAGCGAGATACAACGAGCAACAGCTGGTGCAGATACAAATTTATTGGCCAACGTAGCAATCATTAATGCCAATTTGGTTGCACGTATCAATTCTGAAAATGACTTAAGAGCAAATATCACTGCAGCCAATGCACAGATTGCATTACGTGACTCAATAACTAGAGTTAATGCAATTAATTCTGCAATAGATACTGCCATACAAGCCAATGTAGATATTATTAATGCGAATCTAGTACAACGAATTAATCAAACAGTTGAAGTAGAAGATCAAATGTTGGCAAACGTTGACACACTGACGTCCTACATCACTGCAGCCAATGCAAATATTGTTTCATTGAATAATAAACTTAATTCAGTTAATTCGGCAATTGATACAGCATTAGTTGCTAACTTAGCGACCAAAGCTGATACTGCAAGTCCTACATTAACGGGCGTTCCGTTAGCTCCAACTGCAGCATTTGGTGCCAACACATTACAAATTGCCACAACACAATACGTCATGACCAGATCGGCATTCTGGGGCGGAAGTAGAAAATTTGTAAGTGTAAGTGATCCTACTTCTTCAGACGGCAACGATGGCGATATCTGGTTCAAATATACTCCATAACAATGACAACACGAGTAATTAAAAGAGAATTTGTTTATCAACCCAGCGCCGAAACACCCGCTGTACTATACCCAAGAAGCGATGGTCGATGGGGCGGTTTTCAAAATACCTATGCAGTCTGGCCTACTCCCGGAAATGAAGTAAACAGCTATATAATCAAACGATTGTTTAATGCTCCATACACAGGAACATATTATTTTAGATCTACAGTTGATAATAGCGGAACGGTATATGTTGATGGCAATGTAGTGGGCGGTACTGCAAATTTTAATCAAAGTCCAAGTCCAGTCGCAGTAACATTAACTGCAGGTGCACATACATTGCAATTTAATGTAGCAAACGGTGGCGACGTTGCAGGATTTGCATTAACTATTAGTAATAGTAGCGACGTAGTAATCTGGGATACAAGAACATACTCTAACGCAACAGCAGCATCTTATGGACGATTTCAAGTTACTATGCCATTCCGCGCCAACATTACAGCACATGCCTGGGGTGCAGGTGCAGGCCCGGGCGGGTTACCTCCCGAAGGTGGTCGGGGGTCGCCGGGGCTTTACAATACAACTTATTTTCAAGTTGCTCGAGGCGCTGTTGTGGAAGTATTTGTTGGTCGTGGCGGCCAGCCAGCCGCGCCCACTATAGCGAGAGTCGGTAGCACTCCGGGTGGTGCTGGCGGTTCTTCGGTTGTAAATATAAACGGAAACAGTACAAAATCATTTAATGGTGGTCGCGGCGGTAGCGCCGGGCCCGGAGGATGGTCAGGTGGCGGTGGCGGTGGTGGTGGCGCAAGCGGTGTACTAGTCAATGGTGTTCCTGCTATTGTAGCCGGTGGCGGAGGCGGTGGTGGCGGAGGCGGGTCTTATTCACTAGTGAATGATGCAAGGCAACAAGGAGACATTACAAAAAATGCTATTGGGGCCAGCGGAAGCGACTATCGAGGTGAAAATGGGTCAAGTAAATACGTTAATCAAGGCGGCGCCGATGGTGGAGGTGCAGGTGGTGGCGGTGGCGGATATCCCGGAGGACAAGGCGGAGGCACCCCTAGCGGCGACATTCCTGGAGAAGCAGGGCAATGCGGTGGCAATTTTCCTGTATTTGCAGCAAGCACAGGTACCAACAGTCCTCATTATAAAAGCGGATATGCCGGAGGTAGCGACCCGCCAAATGGAACCGGCCAAGATGGGCGTGTGGTTCTTTTAATTGAGCCTGTTGGATTAACATCTATTAAAATAGACGGCGAGTGGAAACAAGTATCTGAATCTTTTATAAAAGTCAGCGGATCTTGGAAAAGAGTATCAGATGTTTTTGTAAAAGTTAACGATTCGTGGCGCAGTGTTGAAAATTCTGGGCTTAATAACATTACTTTTACAGAAACTACCACAAATTACGGAGCAGTAGATCGCGGCTTTTCTTAGCATAGTAATGCTTGTGAATATAAACGCATAAATAATAAAGTTGGAGAAAACTTAAAATGGCATACAATATTAATCTGTCTAA
>JAULBY010015290.1:0-21286 GCA_032358315.1 Ophiocytium majus
GCGCTCTGCTTGTTGACGGCGTAGACCTGACCCACCACGGGGAGCAAAGCACCAGTGAAGGACAAAGCGTAGTCAGCCCAATGACGAGGAGCGTTGATCTGTTGCTGTTGTTGACCACCAAAGCCGTTGATGCTCATCACTGCGGCAACCTTTGCTGTGGTATCACCCATCTTGGCGATCTCAGCCAAAGCGGCGTACTTGGCGGCTTGAGCTTGAGACTGAGCCTTTTGGGCTTCAGCGTAGGCGGCATACTCGTGGGCACAGCCCGTCAAGGACAAAGCAAGGATGGCGGCGATCAGCTTCATGGGAATCCTTTTGGTCAGAGACCGATAAGTTTTTTGACAAATTCTGCGGCAACGCCGGGGCCAAGAAGCACAGCCGCAATCACGAAATACAGCAAGTATTCAATCTTGGTCATGCGCTTGGAGCCGTCGTCAAAGCGTGCTTGGATGCCTTCGTACCGTTGTGCGCAGATTGCCTCATGGACACTCAGTCGCTTGTCAGTCTCAGTGGCAAGTTCGTGAACAGCTTCCATGACTTACTCCGCTGGCGTTTCTGGTGGAGGGGCCACTGGAGGAGCCACAGGGACAACGTCACGGGCTTCTTTTTGTACGGCGTCGATCAGTTGGTAAACCTCTTGGTATGGGCGTGTGCCGAGGTAGCCAAGGATGTTGTTGATGAGTTGGTCAGATATTTTCATGGTTGCTCCTGCTGATAGTCCATCGGGCCGATGGGTGCTTCAAGGTCTGGGTTTTTGATGATGTTGAAAATGCGGGTGTTGTCTTCCATAGCCATCAGTTCGTGCGGCTGACCAGCAGGAAAGTCCATCAGTTGCCCTGCCACGGCTTCCATCTGCCAATCATGGGAGTACGCCTTGAGCTTGCCACGCGCCACAATGGTGATGTGAGCGGTGTTTTCGTTATGGTTGTGCTTTGGAAGGATGTCTCCACTTTTTTCAAAGTCATACATGCCCCCCCGAAGTGAACCAAGATTTTCAAGCAGAATAACTTTAGCCAATGACATTTGGCGCACTTCCAGAGTTTGTTGTTGGTGGCAAAAATGGGCCGGGCGGCTGTGGGTCAGCCAACACCCACGAAACCGTTGCCTCGTTCCAGCCGTAAACTAAGCCATCTGTTGGGTAAGGCACAGGCGCATTCCACCAACCAGTGGAAGTGTCCAAAATCCATGAAGCGTATGGCTGTGGTTTGCAAAAACCGTTAAGTGTTGTGTTGTATGTGTAACCCAAACCCGCATAGTTCAACCGAAACGCTTTACTTTGATCTGGGTCTGGAGTGGGTGGGTTGCTGTTTGGGATGTAGTACACCCCCCCATGCGTGTTGTAGCTAGTTTGCAACCATTGAGCAGGATCACCCCAGTTGCCAGTGTTGATCTCGTCTTGCGTAATTGACAAGACTTGTTGAACAACATTTTGGTCGTTGATTTGTGCAAAGTATGGCATGGTCAGTACGTTGTAAATGTGCCAGAAGAATAAAAGTAGTGGTACACATAGCCACCAGTGATGGTCACAGAACCGCCCGAAGCGAGTTGCGTAGAACCTGCGTATCGAATCACAACAATACCAGAGCCACCATTAGCTCCGGGGCCTGCGGATCGAGCGGTTCCACCACTACCGCCGCCCGTGTTAACACTCCCAGCTTGCGGCGCATAATAATTTATGCAACATCCAGAATAATTAACACCACCACCATTTCCGCCACCCCCCGAACCCCCCGTATGGGTTGTAAAACCGTTACCACCGATAGAGCCTCCACCTCCTCCAGCGTATGTAACGCCGTTCAGCCACGTAGACCCGTTGCCACCAGTGCCACCAGTTGCTATATAACCACCTGAATAATAGTACGAGCCAGACGCTCCTGCGGCGCTAGCACCCCCACCCCCCGGGCCTGAAATATACGAACCTTCTGATCCCCCATTGCCGCTACCACCACCCGCGTTACCTTGACCGCTTGTGCCACTAGCCCCGCCGTGCGATGAGCCGTCATACGCCGCTCCACCTCCAGAACCCCCGCTTGCAGGGTTATAAGTTGGATCATCGTATGCGCCGCCGTATCCGCCACCAATAGAAGTTGAGCCATTAAAAGCGGAGTTTGAGCCACTACCGGGGAAATATCCACCCGCACCGCCGCCACCCACCGTGACACTAAATCCTGTGCCTTTTGCAAGGGTTGCCGATGTAGCAATGTAACCACCAGCACCGCCGCCGCCAGATTGACCATAAGCACTGTTTTGTTGAAACCCGCCAGAACCGCCTCCAGCGACAATAACGTACTGGACAGCCAGCGCATTTGCTTTGCCGTACAGCGAGTTCATGCTCCATGTCGTGCCGCTACCTCCAACACCTGCAAGGGTACGGACGTCGGACTGGTTCATCGAAATCGTTGCGGTCAGGCTCAGTCCAAGTTCTTGCGCTACGCTGACTGGGCTTGATGTGCCCCCCATATTGAGAGGCCCAGATGAGGGCATTGTCATGCTTGTTCCTTATGGTGTGCCGTAGGCAGTGACGTTTGCCAGTGCAATGAAGTTGCCACTGCTGTCCATAGAAGCGATTGCGGTTGCGCCATAGTAGAAGTACAGCTTGCCGCCACTTTCGTAAATGCTGAAGTTGGTCGTTTGTAACTTGGCAACCGTACCATTGGTGTTGCCTGTACCTCCGTTTGCAGTTGGCAAGGCAGTACCAGACAGCGTTACAGCCAATGTACCGCTTGAAGTAATGGGGCTACCAGACACAGACAAGAAAGCGGGAACGCTCATTGCCACAGAAGTGACTGAGCCAGATGCGCCTGCGTTGGATGCCAACAATGTCACCACGCCAGAACTATTCTTGGCGTACAGCTTCATATCAGCAGTATTGAGGGCCAACTCAGCAGTGCTCAAATTGCCAGCAACAGGCACAGCAGAAGCCGTGCTTGAACTGTAGAGTTGAATTGGCGTATATCCAGACTGCGACATGATTATCCTTTCGCCTCAATGGCGGCTAACCGAGCTTCGAGTGCAACAACACGCTCTGCCAATTTTACAGCGGAGATCATTGCGGCGTTCCCGTATGCAAGAGACAAAATACCCTCTTCATTTTGCTCAACAACCTCTGGTAATAATTTTTTCCAATCTTGCGCGGAAGCTCCAGCTTGACGCTCACCAGTATCAATTCGAGTGTATGTGCCATTCTTGATTTTTGCCAATTGCTCAACAAAATCAGGCGCAACATCAAGCCAGTCCTTTTTTACGCGCTCATCAGAATATGCTGTGACGTTGCCAGACGCAGTAAAAGCCCCTGTGCTTGGCACAAATGTTAGACCCGTTGAGTGGGTTTTTTGACCAGTATTTCCAGAAGACGCCGCAACAAAAGTAATGTACTGTGCTGTGGCGGTGGTTGTATCGTTGGTGATAGCAGTGTTTGTGGCGTTTGTAGCGGTTGTTGCTGTAGCCGAATTGCCTGTACACGAACCAGAAGAGCCAGAGGCATTACCCGTCAAGTTAGCAGTAATCGTACCCGCAGTGAAGTTACCAGAGGCATCCCGAGCAACGATTGCACTTGCAGTGTTTGCGTTGGTTGCGGTCGTGGATGAGTTTGGAATGCTGGTCAATCCAGCGCCAGAACCAGTGAACTGAGTCGTTGCAGTGATTGTTGTGCCGCGCACAGTTGATGCAGTTGTTGCCCCGACTGTAGTGCCGTCAATTGTGCCGCCAGTGATAGTCACCGCACTTGCGGCCTGCGTAGACATTGTCCCAAGACCAGTGATGGCTGAGTTCGGAATGGTGGTGGAGGCCGTCATGGCGCTCGTACCGTTGCCGTACACATAGCCTGTCAGGGTAGTTGCACCTGTACCGCCGTTTGCCACAGGCAGGGCAACTCCAGAATAGCTGATTGCCAATGTGCCGCTGGTAGTGATTGGGCCACCGCTCACCGACAAGAATGAAGGAACGGTAGCATCTACGCTAGTCACCGAACCGCCTGCGGACGGGGTTGCGGAGATTTGAATTGTTCCAGAGCCGTTGGTGATGGTGACGTTTGTGCCAGCACTCAAAGTCGCCAACGAGTAACCTGTGCCGTTACCGATTGCCAATTGACCATTGGCTGGAGTTGCGGTCAAACCTGTACCGCCGTAAGCAATACCAATCGTTGAAGCGTTCCATGTGCCAGCCGCCAAAGTACCGACACCAGTGATACCAGTGTAGGAACCGCTCAAACGGCCCGCAGGAAGCGTTCCAGAGGTGATGTTGGTGGCACTGGTGGTGTCAGTCGTTGCGGAGGCGGCAAGGCCCGATACAGCCCCTGCGGCAATGGCAATTGAGGTGTTGGTCACCAAAGTCAATTGGCCTTGGGCGTTCACCGACAGAACAGGCACTTGCGACGCAGAGCCGTAGGAGCCTGCGGTGACTGCTGTGTTTGCAATGTTGAACGTGGTCGATGGTGACAGAGTCAGGCCAGTGCCAGCCGAATAAGTGATTGGCGCACCAAACTGAGTGAAGGTGATGCCTGTCGTGCCAACAATAATTGGAAGCGGTGTCTGCTGAGTCCAAGATGTATTGCCGTTTGCAGTTCCAGACAGAACCAAAACATAGTCGCCTTGGTCAATTTCGTTGGTTCCCGTGCCGCTGGTGTCGTAATCGGTTGCGCGAGTCAGCACCCATGCTGTTGAGCCAGAACCAACGCTGGTGACGGTGTACACGCCGTTGTATGCGGAATTGGACTCATCCTTGACCAAAATGCGTTGAGTGGTCGTTGGGCTTCCGCCATCAATAGACAAAGTGGCGAATGGCGCGGTCTTGGTCAGCGTAGCGCCAACACCAGAAGCGCCGTTGTTGTAGGTCACCGAACCAAGGTCAGCCGTGGTTGCGTAGTTGCAAGCGGCATGGAAGTTGATGCCCGAGGCAATCGAGTCGGCGTAGTCTTTGTTGACGATGTCATTGCCGCTTGCTGGCGCGGTAGTAATCGTGCCAGTGGTCATTGCCACCGAGGTGAACACGCCAGAGCTTGGAGTTGTCCCGCCAATTGGCGTGTTGTTGATCGTGCCACCAGTGACTGCAACACCAGCCGCTGTACCGCCAGTGATCGCCACAGCATTGGCGTTCTGAGTGGACATCGTGCCCAGACCAGAGATGTCGGTATTTGGAATGGTGGACGAAGCAGTCATTGCTGACGTACCCGACCCCTTGACGTAGCCAGTCAGGGTTGTAGCTCCAGTGCCTCCGTTGGCAACATTCAGTGTGCCAGCTAAGGTCACAATGCCAGAAGTGCTGGTTGATGGGGTAAAACCCGTTGTGCCTGCGCTGAAGCTGGTTACGCCACCAGACAGCGAAAAAGAACGCCAAGAGCCTGCGGCATAACCATCAAATGTCTGAGTGGTGGAGTTGTAGCGGAGTTGTCCGTTGGAGCCAAGTGGTTGCTCGGCGGTGGTTCCGACCGGAATAGTCACCGCACTCGTGCCGGGGAGCACCGCATTGTCTGCAATCGCAATTGTTGGATCAGCAGAGCCATTTCCATTTGCCACCGACACTTGGTTTGTTGTGCCCAAGATTTGGCGACCAGCAACGCTTGCCCCGCCGACCACAGCGATCATCCCTGTGCCGCCATAGTTAGCAAATGCCTGCGCAAGCCCAGACAAGGCCAGTGTCGGATTTCCGCCAGTGCCGTCACCATTGGACACGCCCAAACCATTGCCAGAAGTTGCAATAGCACGCGCAATGATGTCGCTTGAACCGTCTTTGACCATGATGCCGCCAGCGGCGGCGTTGATCGTGGATACAGCGCCAGTCAGGCTGATGCGGTAGTAAGAGTTTGCGCCACCGTCAGTCAGGCCAAGGCCAGTGCTTGTGGACAAATATCGACTGTTCGGCAGTGTCGTTTCTTGCACTTCTGTCAAGAACGTCTGGGTCTGCGAAGGCGAAGCCGCAATCGCACCAGTGGTCGTGCGAACCGTAACACCGTTTTGAACAATCGGAACGGACTCAGAGCCAGTGATCGCACCAGCGGCAGGGAGTTGGGTGATTGATACTTGTGCTGACATTATGTGCTCGTGTTCTCTGGTGGGTTCGGTGCAATGGTATCCAAATTCCCGTTATTTGTCGGCGTTTGGGTGTTGCCCTGCGTCGAAATTTGGAACTGGCTGGAACCATCCAACGACTGACTGCCAGTCATCAAGAAGTTATCTGTTGCCGCCACGCTGACATCAGGACGAGGGAACCGAAGGTTAATCCGTTCGGTTTTGCGTGCAGGCAGGCGATAGGGGTCGAGTTGATCGGCACAGCCTTCATCGCACACCCGCAGGCCGGGGAAGTTCGGATCGCGCCCCAAAGACACAAAGGTGCGCTTCATCTTGCATCGGTCGCATACGCCGATGGCAAGCGAGGCCAGTCCTGTTGTGTCGAGGAAAATGGTCATGCTATCCACCTGCATTCAAAGATGTGTTGGTATTTGCCATTGTGCTTGACATTTGGGTTGTTTAGCCAACGATACAGCGTTCCATGACGCACACCAATGGAGCGAGATGCCTCCATCAAAGATTTGTACTCAACGCCATTTACAACACATGCACGCATTGGGTGGCAATTTTTTAAAGACTCAACATGCTCTTTGGGTAATTTTTTTCCAATCCGAGCCGCGCTTTGATGCTGTCGAACTGCTGGTCTTTTCATAGCCGCACTTAATGCCAGCTTTTGTTTTTCGCGCATGACTGGATTGCTCATTGGATTGCGCTCAAACATCATTTTTCTTTTGCTTGCTTTGTGTTCATCAGTGTGGCGAAATCCCGTAGAACCCATACCACCTTCAGCAATATTGGCAAGCTGAACGCCCATCTGTCGAAACGTGTCGATCAAAAATATTTCGTGATCAAACGCCTCTTGCTCTGTTGCCCATTTGGCAAGAATTTGAACGCCAAATCCATTGTGCTTTTCAACGGTACGCTTCCAGACAATGTTTCGCCCAGCAGAACTGTGCGCACGGCGTTCCGTTCCTTTACCAATGTAAAAGATAGGGCCGTTTGGCTTGTTGTGAGCGTATGTCAAAAATTGCATACTATTTATCTGGTATAAACTGAAATGTTAGGTGCAAAATACACGGGCGACTTGTCGCGCTCTTCCTGCTCGGCTTCGTAGAGGTACTTGTCAGCCATCTTCTCAAGATAGGCAACCTTGTCCATGGGCACAGCAGGCAATTCGAGGCTCATGCGGTGAGCCAGCATCATCACGGTGGCCTCATACCAACGCTCAGGAATCTCAAGCTCGTCAGTCAGTGAGCCCACATCCATGATCTGGCGCGAGTACCAGACCGTCATTTGGATGAACGGGTCGCTCGGGGTGGGCCACAAGTTGATTGTGGGGTTCGGGATCGTGCGGTTGAACCAGAACTGATACGGCTGGTTGGCTGTGAAGTTCTTGTTCGGCAGGTTGGTGTAGTCGTCGCGGTTCAGGCGGGACATTTGAATCTCGCGGCTGTTGTTGCCAATGAACCACTCGCGCAGAGCCAGAGTTGTGCCGCCAGAAGCCTGAATTCGGTAGTACTGGACGTTTTGACCGGGGTCAATGTCAGTCCAAACCCATTGGTTATCCGTTACGGAAACCGAACCGAGGCTGTCCAAGGTAGACCAAGTCGTGCCATCGGTGGAGTATTGCAGGTTGATCGTCCACACAGCAGAGCCACCGCCAGCCACATAGGGCAAAAAGCCGATGGAGCCAGCGTAGATTGGGTTGGAAGTGCCGAAATCGACCGTGAAACTGCCGTTTGCAGAGGTCTGCTGGCAGTAGGTGTCGATGTTTTGGTCGTACAGGTTGGCAACAGTGCCGCCTGCGGAGGATGTGTAGCTACCGTCAGGGCGGTTCATCGTGCGATAGAGCACGTTTAAAGCGTCTACAGCACCATTGGGTAGGGTGTACTGGTATTTGTCCGCCTGAAGGCCTACAACCTCTTTGTCGATGGCCCAATACTGGATGCCACGGTTGATCAGGTTGGACAAAAGGAAGTGCAGGGACTCACGCGCAGACAAAACCTGCTCGGAGGTCAACTCCTCAGCAAGTTTTCCGCACCGACGAGCACCATGGTCGATCAGTTTTTGGACATTGATGACCGTTGTGCCATAGGTTCCCGAGTACGCCATGTTGGTTCCTTACCAGCCGGGGCAATCCCACCGCTTCAGCGAGGCCTTGGCGCGTGGTGCATCACCCTTTGAATGCTCTACAACTCCGCTCATACGAGCACAGAATGAATCTTTCCGTGGGCCACCTTGAGGCTGTGGAGCCTTCAGGTTAGAACCAGTCTCTCTATTGTATTTGGCTCGGCCTTTTTCGGTAAGCCCCGCGCCTCTTTCAACAGAAAGTTTTTCACCGCGACCCACAGCCAAACTGGGGCCACCTTCCTTCATTCGGGCTGTTTTGGCTGACTCTTTGAAGGCCTCAGCCGTTGGAGCACCTTTGCTACCCACTCGGCGCATTTTTTCGCCAGAGCCTTCAGCGATTCTTTTACGCTTTGCATTGATGTTGTCATACAGACCGCCTCCTTTAAATTGCTTGCCCTCGTCAGCCTTGGCAAACTCTTTGCCGACTTTTGAGGGAATACCAACCTTTTTGGCGAACGCAGGGTTATGTGCTACCGCCTCCATCAAACGATGCTGGGAAGGTGATTTGCTTGGCATGATTAGCCGCAGAAGACTGTGACTGCCGCATTCGTTGGCAAGGTCACATAAATGCTTGTATTGAAGCGAATGCCGTTGCCGGGGATTATGTTGGCAAACGGGTTGTTTGTGTTTGCAGGGATATTCATTTTCAAAAGAATAGTGCCACTTGCGCCGCCATCGCGGAAGATGATTTCACCAGCAGTGCCACCAGACAATGCTTGATAGCCAGCGAGGTTTGTTGCGCCAGCGTAAATTGTTCCCGTAGCGTCAGCGTGCGCCGCGAATACATTTGTCAATGTTGACATTTAATTCTCCAATTAGAAGTGGGAGCCGAAGCCCCCACTCGTTTTAACAAGCGCGTCCGCCACGCTTTCTGCCCACAGGTGCGACAGTCACAGACTCTTTGGTCTTGGTCACACTGTCAGCGCCCTTTGGCATGAAGTAGTCCTTTGCTTTACCAGCAAGCTCCTTCACCATGCTCAATGGGTTCAATGCGTCTTCCAAATCGCGATTCACCTTGCCAACCTTGTCATAAGCACCGCTCGACAAGTCCTGCATGATTTTTCGCTCTTTGTTGGTGACAGCACCTTGACCGCTAGGGCCACCGTCAGCCATCCGTTTGGGAGACCCATACTTCAGGTTGCTGTCGGTTTTGGCTTCACGCATAGCCGTTGCATTCTCTGCGGCGTTGTTTTTCAACAAGCGTGCTTCCGCAGGGGTTGCGCGTCCACCGTTCTTGTAAGTACCAGCCAGTTGGTTGATCTTTACAGAGGATGGAACTGGCTTACGGCCTTGAGGCATTGCGACGGCGCGGCCTGAATCAACAGTGCCCCCCGTCGCGAAGTGCTTTTTTGTAGCACCGCCTTTTTTGTAGCCGCCAGCGTTGGACTTGGCAACACCGCCAGTCTTGTAGCCACCACCATTGCCGTCTTTCACGCCACCAGTTTTGGCGGGTGAATGATCAACTTTGGCTGTGTGCATCAAGGTGTCGCGATACTTGCCGCCCTGACCTTCGGTGTTGATGATGCCGCCTTTGGCGTAACCACCTTGACCATTAGTCACGCCACCAGTAGCGTACTTGCCGCCCTTTTTCAGCTTCAACTCCGTGCCTTTGCCGCCTTTGTGCTCTTGCATGTCGTGTTGCTTAAAGGCCTTCTTGATCATGGCCTTGTCTTGCGCCATGTCAGACTTGCCGCCTTCCTTCATGGCTGGAGCAGGGACTGCTGGGCCAGAAGGAGTGGTAGCACGGGCCATCATGGCTTTGCGACGCATTGCCATGGATGGCTTGCCGGGGGCGCTTACAGGGGCATTGACCGCTGGACGTCCGATGAGAGCAGGAGTACCAGCCAAAGCGCCCATTGCGCTCATGCCGCCGCCTGCCATCTTCTTGTGACCAGATTCGGCTTTGCCGCCCTTTTTCATGTTGACATGACCGCCCTTAGCCAGCTTCAGTTCGACTGAGGGTTCTGTGGTCATCATTTTGACCATTGGTTTGAATTGACCCATGTCGTTCCCCTTTTAGGCGAAGGTTTTGTAGACAATCGTCACACGAGCCGCGCCAGCCGAAGCGGCAGTGCCAGTTTGTGAGAATGTCACAGTCGCAGACAGTTCGCTGGAGCCAGTGTCGGCCCATGCGCTGTATACGCCAGTGGAGGCAACCGATGCGCGACCAGCCGAACCCACCGAGGTGGATGTGACGTAGGCGGCGGCAGTGCCAGTCTTACCAACAGTTACCGTGTTGGTTGTAGCCGCATTGAATGCGGTTGTAACGTCGATGTTGATGTCAACGATTTGGCAGTTGGCTGGGAGCGTTCCGATGGTCACTGCGGCTGTATCGGTATAAGCGATGGTCGTGGTGATAGCGGAAAGAACGCCAGCAATGTTTGTGACTGCGTTGTTTATAGCCATAGTGTGTTCTCCTGTAAAGAGGGGAGCCGAAGCCCCCCATCTTCTTTGGTTTAGACGCCGGGAGTGCCGTACATTGCGCGCCAGTCGGTGAAACCAACTTGGTAACGCTCAGTGGCCTTGTAACGCATGGAGTCGGTTTCGAAATCGCCTTCCATGGTCTTCTCCAGCTTACGACGCATCAAGAGCTTCATGCCCTCTGGAGCGTCGGTCTGCACCCACCATGCGGTGGAGGAGGTCAAACGAGACAGAACAGCCGCGCCCTCGTCCAACAAGCCGATAGACTTGATTGGGTTGACGTCGTTATTGCCTGTGCCTGCACGCAGGACGGACTTCAACAGAACTTCAGCTTGGAAGACGTTGCCCGGAGCCACCACCAACTGGCGGGGAACCAAACGAATCTTCTTGCCGTTGTTGTCCACAGCCTGACGGATTTGGATCAACATCTGTTCCAGAGAAGTCTGGCTCAGGTTAGCGGCGGTGGTCAGCAAGTTGCTGGCTGTGCCGTTAACGATTGGGTGCGAAGCAGAGTTCAACTGCACGCCATCACCGCCGGGGTAAGCCGAGTTGAACGCACGGTTCAACACGTTTGCCGACAGAGTCTCTTTGGTCTCAATCAGGGACTGAGCCAAGTGACGGGCATACACCTGACCGATACGGATGTGGTCGCCGTCTTCCACCAACACTTTGGTCAATGCGAAGGCGAGGCCATACACGTTGTACACATAGCGTTGCAGGAACAGGACACCACCTTGTTGGTACGAAACCGGAGTGCCGTCAGGCAACTGAGGAGCCGCGCCAAAACCGTACAGGACGGGTTCTTCGTGGTAGTTACGTGGAATGCCTTCTTGTTCACGGAAGACACGAGACCATTCGTCGGTACGTTGATCGTATACACCATCAAAGCACTCGTTCAGAATAGGTTCAACAATTGACCGAAAGTCGGTACTGCGCATTGGAGCGGCCATTTTTCAGTCCCCCTTAGATAGCGTTAACGGTTGCAACGTACTGGCTACGGCTCACTTGAACCTGAACCACAGTGTACGTATCACCCCAAGCATTGTCTGCATAGGGGGCCAAGTTGATGATGCGAAGATCGCCCACGTTGCCGGAACCAGCCAGCGTCGAGGAGATAGTGCATTGAGACAAACCAGTAGTGGTCGAGCCAGCAGTAATGTTACTGAAGTTGGCTTGGTCACCGACGGAAGTCTGTGCCAACGAACCGTCACATTGGATTTCATACACAATGTTGGGATCGCTGTAGTAGTAGGTCACGTTAGAACCAGTTTGGTATGCAGTGTTTGCAGTCCATTGGTTGCTGATTTGACGACGACCCGAGTTATCAGTCCACTCGCAACCAGCGAAAGCACCTTGGTAGGCACTGCCAGCAGTAGCGGCGATGATGTTGCCTGAAGTGTTCAGAGCAACGGGCTGGCCTTTCAAGATGCCAGTGTTGTAGCCAGAGGCGATACCGCCAGCCAGTGCCACTGCGCGATCCAACCCAGTAGGATGGAACGCAGGACGCAGACCGAACGGAGCGTTTGTTGAAGACATAGTCTTACTCCTAGTTCATTTAACAACCTACCCCACGAAATGTGGTGCAGGAATCGGTTTGTCAATCTCACCCAGACCTTCGCCTTCTATCTGTCCGAGACTTCTGCCTCGGCTATCGCGTGCCACATTCTGTTCTGCTTGAAGTCGAATTTTGTTCGCTTCCTCAAGCGGAGCTTCATGGTGGAAATGAGCCATCACTTCTTGGTACAAGTCCATTGGAATCTTGTAAAGCAACATCTCATTACACGCAATAAAACCTTCGTGATCGCCAGCCTTTACACGGTTGTTGCGCATGTCAGGTAACTCATCCGCTTTCACGGGAACGTACCCAAGACGCATCCGCTTGTCGATGCTGTCGTAACTATTGGTTGTCGATAACCAGCAAACGTGCCACCCCGGCATATCCGGGACTCCGGGCAGTGCGCTTTGTGTCCATTCGTCCTTCCACATCTTGCGACGCTCATCTGACGAAACGAACTTATCCTCGGGTGCCTCGCGAATCGGGTCGCGACTAGCGCGGTTCTCGCGCCCACCAGCAGAAAGTGATTTTTTTAAACGTGAATCCATTTTTAGCTCCTATTTCCGTTGTTGCGTGCTTCAGTGGCGTAGCGTCGAATCATCGATGCCCGTTTCTCTGCGTCATCCCACATGCCTGCGTCTTTCATGGCTCTCACCTGATCTGCCGATAAGGTGAACTGGTTTGCCCTGCCACTAATTGATGCAGACTCGCGGCCTGAACTCGTCACTGCATTTCGCGGTCTGGAGCGAGGTCTCTCGTCTATGGTGTCAGTATAACGGTGTGGAACCACTCTTTGCAAGCGGCGGTCAAGTTCTTCCCAATACTCGGCAGTTTTGGGGTCGTAGCCCTCTTCCGCGAGGATTGCGTCCTCGTTCAGAGCCCGTTTGGAATCTGGGTCGCGACCGTTAGGGTCGTACCATGGATTGTTCGACATCCAGTTGCTGGCATGTCGTTGTAATTGGGGGTCTGGAGCCTGAATCGTGCGCTGTTGAGGCTGGGCAACCACTCGTTGCTTGGCTCCCTCCAGTGCTTCGTGCTGGCGACGGGCTTCAAACCACATTTCCTGCGCAGAAGTCAGCAAATCACCGTTGCCAGTCTCAGTGGCCTCTTTGATCTTCTGTTTTGCGAACAAAATGCGGTCGGCTTGGTCTTCAATCGCTTGATTGAGGCGTGCCATGTCCGTGCCGTGGCTTTTCTTCTCCAAAACCGACAGTCGCTCGAGCAATTGCTGGTTCTGGCGCTCCAACAAGGTCAGTTTGACGTCTTTTTCGGACGAAACCTGCTTGTGGTACTCCTTGCGGCGCTGGCGCTTGAGGCGCTTTTGCTCACGCAGGGCTTCGGCGTCCTCATCGACCGCTCCGCCCACCATCATTTCCTTCTGGCGTGCGCGTTCGTCGGCCTCATCAGAGTCGCCATCCTCACTCGCGGTGGGAGAAGGGATGCTTGGCGGCAAATCAATGGTTGCCGAGCCGTCCTGCTCCTCTTGAATGACGATAACTTCCTGTTCAACAGGTTGTGTTTCGGTACTCATACGAATGCCTTCACTTCAAGGGGATTGCCTGTGATTCGGGCGATCACCTCGTGGTCATTGAGCACCATGAATTCGACGTTTTCGTCGTCGCCATGGGGCACTTGCCACCGATCACCCGTCCATTTTGGTACGCGAAGGAAGTCTCCCTCTTTGCACCAGATGCCTTCGACCCATGGCTCCATCGTGTCGCGTTTCTTGAACGCCAATGGCCCCATTGCGATCACTTTGGCAACGGGGTTTTGCGCCCGTTCAGTGTCGCGTGTCTCTTCAGGCAAGATAATCCCGGATTCGGTCATTCGTTTTTTGGCTTTGCGCAGTTGTACCAACACACGCGCACCAAGGGGAATCGCTCCGGGGTCTACAAGCGGAAAAGCCTCCGCTATATCAGCGGCATTACCCGCTACCGTGCTATCTGTCATCGTCATCTTCTTTCAAAAGATCGTTAATTATTTCAAGGGCACGATCCAGCCCACTGTTTTCACCGACCATGCGTTGGTATGCGGCGAAGTCTGGTGCATTTCCATGTGCCAAACCTGCCGCAATCTCCGCCTGACGCGCTTTTACAGCACTGATGATGTCGGAAATCAGCCTCATGCGTTTCGTTTATCTACGCCCTTGTTCGTGGTGAAGTTGCCGTGGTCAGAATTGGCCTCGGGCATCGTCGCTTTTGCTTTCTCTTTCATTTCGCTACCAGTCAACCATGCGCCAGCCGCCATGCGGGTGTGTTGACGCACTTGTTCAGATTGCAATTCCTTGACTTCTTTTTCCATTTCAAGCTCCTAAGTTTCGTTGGGTTACGTTTTGCAGTTTGATGGCAGTCTCTTCCTGCTCTTTTTGCAGTCTGACCTCGTCTACGGTCAGTTCTGCGGTCTTGATCCGCTCTTGGGTCAAGTTGTTCTCGGCGTTCATGGCGATGCGTGCCTGCAATTCCTTGTCCTCGCGCAACTGCTTGGCCTGCATCTCCTGTGCCTTGATGGCGTTGTTGGCCTGATCTGCGGCGGCACGACGCTGAGTCTCTGCCATAGACGCTTGCAACACAGCCTGAGCCTCGCCATCCATGGGTGGAGGAGGGGGCGCGAACTGCTTCATGATCTGACCCAACTGCTCCAGCGCAGGCAACACGCCTTGGAACACCTCTTGTGTGTCCAACTTGACATGGTCTGAGGCCAAAGCAATGGCGGCATCGATCTCTTTTGCCAGCTTGCTCTCTTCGTACTTGCCCAGCTTGAGGTTTGTGCCTGCGGTGACGTAGTTTTGCATCTGCTGGGTGTACCAGAGCATCATGTGTTGCTTGATGTGCTCCAGTGCCTGCGGGATGTACTTGGCGGCGATGAGCTTGTTGGAGCCCAGCATCGGGTCAAGAGCGAACGACAGGTGGGTCTGGATGTGTGCCAACTGATCCTGACGGGGGTAGGCATAGGCTGGGCGTCCCAGAGCCATAGCGGCGTTCTCGTCTGCGGCATTCAACTCGGCAGGCTTGTTGCTGTTCGGGATCAATTCGTTGACGTTTGGCACTTTGAGTTGCTTGAGCATACGGCTGACCACTGCACGCTGATCAAAAATCTGCGGGAACTGGGTGGACAACTGCATGACCGACTGCATCTGGCTGATACGCTGGGTCTCAGAGAAGATGTGCGGATCACTGACGGGCACAATATCGCTGTTGCGCTTGAAGTCTTCGCGCTTGATGGGCAACTCAGCCACGATGTCGCCACGGCGTTGCTCATCCAAGTGCCAGCGGTTGATGCGGCCCAAGATGTGCAGGACTCGGCGTTGGCTGTCGTGCAGGCGGGAGTGGATCGAGGAGAACACCACAGCGCCTTGCTCGATCAGAGCCTGCGCAGTACCCACAGGCATGTTGTTGCCAGCCTCGGCAATCTTCTCTTCAGCGGTGGTGACCACACCCTTGGCGGCAGTCGTGAGCCAGCCAAGCAAGGAGAACAGGACTGGGCTTGGTGGGTTGAACGGCAAAGGCATGGCGATCTTGCGAACATCGTCCACACCGATGCCGCCTTCGATCTCGGTCACCTGAGTGATTTCGATCTCATCGGACTGGCCTGAAATCTTCGCGCCCTTCAACTTCAGCATGGTTGCCGAGTTGGTGATGTGCGCAGTGTCCAGCAAGGCACGCAGAGCGCCCGTGGTGGCGGCGGCAAGACCTCCGATGAGGTGAGGCAGGCCAATGGCGTATGCGCCCCTCCAAGGGATGAATTTGAACTCGACCAGCCAATCGAGCTTGGTCATGGTCTCATCGCCCTCTTCCCAGTTGCGATACAGGCCAAGAACCTTGTTCTCAAGCTCGTCGATCATCAGGACGTAGGGGGCGGACTCACCCTTGGTGCGGGTGTCGTCGTCCAGTTCCAGCCATGTGTAGATGTGGTACACACGGCGCAGGCCGTCTTCGTTCTCTTCGTACTTCTTGCCTTCGATCTTGGCGTTGGCCTTCTCGGAGTGAGTTTGCTCAGGCTCAGAGGTTGCGCGAATGACGTCAATGTCGCGGTACAGGCCACGGGCAATGCGTTGCTCAAACTCGTACTCGGTGATGTCTTGCTGTTCAGTGACGCGCTGTGCGGTGTAGAAGTTTGCGGCGGCAAAGGGGAGCAAGATGTTGTCGATGGCAACGAACTCAGCGCAGGGGCGACGCTTCTTCTCGTCGTACCAGAGCTTCATGAACTGAGAGCCACCCAGCGGAAGTTGGGTCAGCAGTTGCTCCTGCTCGTCGCGGAACTCTTCGATCTGCTCGGTCAACTGCCAGTTGATGTAGTCGCGCTTGCGTTCTGCGGTCTCGGTCTTCTCGTCAGTGATGTCGCCCAGAATCTTGGTCTTGGCTGGGCCGTCTGGCGGGAACATCTCTTTGATGGCACGGGAGGCGAAGTCCACGCAGGCTTCAGCCATCATGGGGTGGACAACACGGGAAGCACCTTGGAACTGAGCCCCGCCGGGAGCGTCATCACCCATGCCAGTGCGGCGCAGGCCTTCTTCGTACTGCTTGTCGCGCTTGCTACGGGCTTGGCGGTCATTGTCGATCAACTTGACGTAGCGCATGGCAAGTGTGCCAAGGTCGTAGATGTTGATGGTCTCAGCCAAGTTGCTGTAGAAGTCTTCGTCCTCGTTCGGGCCTTTGAAGTCGCTCATGCTGACAATGGCAGAGCCGTCAGGCAGTTCTTCGACCTCGGGCTCATCACCGGGCAACATGTCCACTTCCGCACCACCGTCCTCGGTCATGCGAATGCCGTCGATGAAACGGTCACTGTCTTGATCAATGGGCATCTGTGTTGCCATGTTTATTTCCTAAGTTTCTTGAGCTTGTACTCTTGCTCGATGTTAACCGTTCCGCCTTTGCGGTACAGAGGAAAGCCTTTGGTCGCAATCTCTTCACGCATCTGTGGCGTGATGGGGAAGTGGTGCATCGCTTGACTATTGAAACGAGCAATATCTTCAGTTTCCGATGGGTGCAACAATGTGTTTACGTCTACGGTATTGCTCAATGGCATACCCCGCAACTCAACCTGCGCACCATGCTTCTTGCCAAACTGGTTCAGGTAGGAAGGGAGCATCTGGTCGTAGAAGCCCTTCATACCTTCGCCGCCGACTTGGAGACCTTCGCCAGACAAAGAACCCCAAACGTCTTTTGGCTGGCTTACAGAACCAGAACCACCAAGATTTCGCTCAGCACCTTTGTTGTCTATGATTTTTTGGGCTACATCTTTGCCAACATAATCTTCTAGCTTTTCGGCAGGAATGGCGTCGCCGATCATATTGCCACTACCTCTAGCCTGTGCCGACAACTTAAATGTGCCATCAGGATTCTGCTTGTAAAGCAACTCATCCACTTGCTTGCTGAGGTCATACCGCTTGGCCTGCTCTGCGCCGGGAGTGATAGCGATGCTGTCGTAGCCGTTGTCTGCGGCGTAGTTCAGCAGGCGCTTCATGGCAAGCTCGTGCCAGTTCTTCTTGAATGGGGCATCGGGAACGCCGCGAGTCATTGGCAATCTTCCCATGTTGCCTTTCATGGCGTTTTCTGCGGCTTCAGCCGTCATAAATCCATATTGCCGTTGCCCATCAAGATAAGGCTCAAAAAGCCGTCCATTTAAATCTTTTACCCTGTAAATGCCATTGTCTTCTTCAATTGTGTACGGCTTTTTGTTAGGGTCAACGTAGCCCTCTTTGCGCCCAGCCTGATGCCAGTCGGACTGAATCTCTTCAACGTGCAGTATCTTCTGCCCATCAGGGCCAGTGCGGTCAGACACACGCATGTGGGCCAGCACGTTGGGTTCACCCTTCCAGTGGCTGGACAGGTACGGATCACCCATGGCGGCTTTCTTCTCCTGCAACTCGCGCAGTCGGTAGGCATCGCCACTGGTCTTCCAAAATGTTGGATCGGTGCGGCGTTGGTCGGCCTCCAGCTTCATCAGCCTGTTGCTGTCTTCTTCGGTGAAGTGGGGCAGGCGCATCTTGATCTCGCGGTAGTTCTCACCACCGGGGAGCTTGTAGTCGCCGTACTGGGTCTGCATCTTCTCAAGGCGATCATCAACCTGCCTCTGGAACTCAGGGAGCAGGTCGTCGTAGTCCCGATAGCCCCATGAGTGGGCGATCTCGTCAGCCTTCTCAGCCAATTGGGCGTCGGTCAGGTCTTGACCGATGTTCTCGTACAGCTTGGGCGCAGGGTTCTCACGGGCCAGCTTCAGGACGTCGTCCTTGGTGATCTTGCCGTGCGACTGGAGGATTTTGTCCAGCTTGCGGTGGGTTAGCTCGGCAGGCTTGACGCCCTGCACCTTGCTCAACTCGCGCAGGAACTCTGGGCCTGTGCCCTTTTGGCGTGCCAAGCCAGCAAGTGCCTCGTCCACAGCAGAGTGAAAGGGTGCGGACTTCTTGTAAGCCGCGCCAATCTTGTTTAGTGCGCCAACCAAGCTCATAGTGGTCGTTCCTCAATGATCAGGTCATCACCAGTAATACCACCCTTTGCCAGCTTTGCGCATCCGCATGTGCCGCCCTTCTTGAACCGCTTGTACTGGGTGTTGAGGTCGCACTTGCAGGCTGTTCCGCTCTTGATGGCTCCGCCGCTCTTCTCGCGCTTGACGATATTGAGCATCTCCTCATTGCCGGGAAATACCACAAAATTGCGAGTGCCATGCGGCTCTGCGGTTGCACCCATCAACTCAAGGGCATCATCATCGGGCTTGAAGTTGTAAATCTTCTCTTCGCCATTTGGTAGCTTAATTTTCCATTGTCCCTGCCCCGTTGATCCTCTTGACTGCTCATCAAGATATTTGATGCCGGGAATACCAAGTTGGCGAAGATGCTCTTCAACAGCACCCTTCTCACCGAGTCCTGATCTTTGTGCAATTGCAGTCAGAACATCCTTGCCCATCATTCTGTTTGCATCAAATGGAGTGGAAGCCGACGGTATTTTTTCCAAACGAACTGGATGGCTTTCATTGAGTCGAGTTCTTTGCCCCTCTACATTTGCAATGTAATCCATCACATCAGGATGTTCCATCAACACCTTTTGCACATCAGGGTGCTGGCTGGTCAATGGCCTGTCGTAGTCCAGCATCTTGGCAATATGCTCGTCAGGCAAATCAACATGGTACAGGCCACCAACCTCTGGCTTGTTTTTTTCGTACCATTTGGCAAATTCGCTTGCCGCCTTGGAGTGCTCTTTTGTATAGCCATCATCAAGATTCGTATACTTCGCCAAAATTTCATCTGGCGACCTGTGCAACATGGCGTCTTCAAGCACCTCCATCATGGGGTAATTGCTTCTTGCTTGCGCCTTTTTGTATTCCCTAACCAGCTTATCCTCATGCTTTGGGGATCGTGGCTGGTATGACTTTGCAACATCTCTCGCTTGAGCCAGATAATGCCCGACACCGTAAGCGGCTCCGCCTTCGCCTGTGCCCATTTTGCTTGAGTCAAATTCGCCCAATGGATTCTTTTCGGTCGGAGCCATTCGGTGTGGACTGCCATGGAAGGCAATCATGCCACGCTGGGCCTGAGCCGCTGAGGGTGTACCTTGGCTACCCTTGAGCATACTCAAAGCCCCTGCGGCCCGTTTGGCCCCCTTCACGAGCGACATTGGGTCAAGCATCGTGCCAACCACGTTCTCGCCAAGGTCTGTGCCCATCTCGGCTACTTGGTTTGCGACCTTGCTCCCACGGTATTTGGGCAGGAATTCAGCTACGCGCTTGGTGTTTGGCGCGAATGGCTCTTCACTGATATTTGCGCCAGCCAAGTTGAGGCCAGAGCGTCCGATTGTTTCCAGTTCGCCAAGAGTGCCAGCAAGGCTTGACACTGCGCCCTTAGCACCACCATACAGCAATGGGGCCAGTCCTTCGGTTAGAGCTTCTGTGACATCGGCCTTGCGACGGCTTGAGCCACCAGCGGCAAAGTGGGCCACGCCGCCATCAGCCATATGTTGACCAAGGCGTGCGTCGATCATGGCTTTGAGCTTGGAGTCGGAGTCAGATAGGTCTACTGCGCCACCCTCTGCCATGCCCTCTGCATTGGCAAGACGAGCGTCAATCATCGCCTTGAGCTTGGCGTCTGGATGATCTGCGTGGACTTCACCGCCCTCAGCGTGACCTTCTTTTTGCAAACGAGTCAGCAACTCTTCAGTCAATTGAATTGTCGGATCGTTCTTGGTGTAGTCCATCTGCGTGACAGGGCGGTTTTTGCCCTGAGCCGCCAAGTCAAGCGCCTTTTGTATTTCCCAGTCGTTGTAAACGGTTCGGATTGGCACAGGCAAGTAATTGACGTTAAGGTCTTCGCCAGTCAAGATTTTGGGATAGTCGGTGTGCAAGTCAGGGCGATCAATGACGTTGCCCTCCAGCATGAACAAC
Organism: Ophiocytium majus; assembly: GCA_032358315.1. Classification (NCBI taxonomy): domain Eukaryota; class Xanthophyceae; order Mischococcales; family Ophiocytiaceae; genus Ophiocytium; species Ophiocytium majus. The sequence continues at coordinate 20,485 of JAULBY010015290.1, forward strand.
CTGTTGCCCAAATCCAGCGTGCCAGCATTTGCCATGTTGGGGTCAAGGTTCTTCTGAAGCAACTCCTCAACTGGAACCGTGCGGCCCTTTTCCCCACCCACACCACGACCAGCAAAGATGTCAGCCATCAATGCGCGTTGGTCATAAGTCTTGACTTGCTGTCGAAAGTTACGCGCACCCAAGTCAATGCCACCGGGAAAGATGGGGCGACCTTTGTTGTCCACCATATTGCTGGCGCGATCACTCAACTTCTGAATTTCCTCGGCTGACATGTTTTTGCGCTGGTTGGCAAAAATGTCAGCAAACTCACCGAACATTGTGGAGTTGGACTTGTGTTGCTCAAGACTGCCAACGGATGGCGTCCAGATCACTTTGGCCCCCTCTGGAACATTTGCCGCATTGCGGTTCAAGATGCGCGTACCCATCTTCTTGTCGGTCACGCCTGCCACGGCTTTTGCCGCCGCATAGTTAGGGTCAACCAGTTGGATGCTGGAGAAGCCGGGGCCACCCAACTTGTTCCGAGCCAAATCCACCTTCATGCGGTCATAAAAGATTGGCTTGAGATATGCGCCCTCATGCTTGCCATACGCCTCAGACGCCTTAATGGGCGGGTTTGCCGCCTCCATTGCCAGACGCTTGGCCTCCAAAGCCTCATCAGCCGCTCGGGTTGCGTTACGCACTGTGCTCAATGCGCCCTTGCCACCTTTAATTCCCTCATTGATGATTTGAAGTGCGCCCATGGTTTATGCTGAGTAAGGGTTGGCCCGAGACTTACGGGTATATTCGTATTCGTCGTCGTCAT
>JAULBY010015301.1:0-21283 GCA_032358315.1 Ophiocytium majus
CTTCGGCCTGGCTATTACCGTACGCCTGAGGGCAGTGAAACCTCGTCGTGGAACGTGCTGTTGCCACGCCTTGAGCATGGCCTGCTTAGTGGTTTCTGAGGTGCACAGTTCAATGCCGCCATGAGCACAAGTGCATGTGCCCCGTCCGCGTTGACACGTCATGAAGCACTGCAAAAATGGCTGGACGAAGAATAATGGGAAGGGCAGGGTGCATCCGCCATGTTGCTTGTCATTGCATGTGTTGAGGACAGGGTCAACTGACAGCTGCTTTGCAACGCTCGTGCGAGAGCCACAGGCAGTAAAAGGGTTTTCCTCGCTTCCGTCAACCAATCGAGAGTAGAACGGCTACTGTCTGCAACCTACTGAGCCCACGACGTGCCATGTGCTGTCCTTCCGGGTCAGAAAAGCATTGTAGCCTGCACAGGTCAAAAAACGACGCGGGAGCCTCCGCCACTACCACCACCGGTACCACCACCGCTGCCATGTGTGGATCAGGCGCCGGGCCACTGGTGGCGGCAATAGCCGCTGGCACGACTTGTGTCAGCCGTGCAGGGCGCCAGAAACCCTTGCCACTGGCACCTGCTGTATGAACATGCTATTTCAACCATGTGTGTGGGAGTGCGGGTTGTGCCCTGCACCCCCAGCACTGGGTGGCAAACCCTCTGACTCTCTCCCCTGCGCTGCTCCGCTGGAGGAGCGGTGCTGGCGCGGTCCCCCGGCACGGCCTTGCGGGCCTGCCTTGGCCTGGGCTGTAGGCTCCTTCAGGCCTTGGGGGTAGTACGGGCGCGGCCCAGGCACCAGTGGTGCATGTGCTGCCGTGCCATAGTGGGTGGGATACCATCCAGCAGGAACTCCGCCATAGGCAGAGGCTGCTGCAGTGCACACGCATCACACCAGGAGGCTGATTAGCATATACCAGCAAGCCCTGCGGCGACACCAGCAGTGATTGTGACGCGTGTCATGCTGGGGGTAACATACACACTGGTCAGGCTTTGCGGCCTCACAAAAATTTGCCCAGGTCGCCCTATTTGTCCTCTTGTCAAGCTGAGTGTCATTGCGGCTAATGACACCTGCGGCGCTTTACGTTGACAAACCATGCTGGATGGCAGCTGTGCTCCGCCAGCCATACCACGCACTAGAAGTGGCGAATTTGTTGGTTAAATCCATGGGGAAACCATCACTGGCGCAACTCAGGCACACGATGTTTCACGTGCTGGCAGGCATAAAGTACCTACCTGCTTGCATATGCTGGTGGGCAGCTGCGGCTGCCGCCGCTGCGGCTGCGGCAGGGTGCATGGGCACCAGTCCATGCCCCGCCATGTGCGCATGGCTGTCGCCCTGCTGCTGTTGCTGCTGCGGCTGCTGGTGTGCCATGGGCAGCGGCATGTGCACATAGGCCCCCGGCATGGCGTAATACGGGTGCGCAGTCTGCACTTCGCCCTCTGCAACGGCACAACACATCATAATTGAAGGTAAGTGTAAGTCACAAGTGTATTCTGTTCAGACATTGCACAGCTAGCTGGAGCGGAAAGCCGCTGGCTGGGTTCAAGGACACGCCATGCAGTTCAAGCGATGAGCAGCAGGGGGGTGACATGCGCACACTCATCAACTGTCAGCATGCACACATCAAGCCAAACCACTCATGCCAAGCATATGGCCAAGTGCATGCCAGCTAAACTGCATGCCAGCTTGACTCACCCTCTGCGACAGCAGGGTAGGGCATGCCGCCATGCACCATGGCCATACCATACGGGTAGGCATTGTACGCCTGTAAACGAGATGGTCAGGCACAATGCGGCACCACAAACCAGCAGGTTGCAGGAGTAATCAGGGAGTGCGTTCACAGAGCTCACGCAACATGGGTGCGGTGGCACATGCACAAGGTCGGGGTGCCGAAAGGATGTCGCCAGGCATGTTGCTGCATGCAGTGCGGTGCCGCTTTTTGTATACTACTTCAAAAATGTAAACAATTGCCATGCAAGCGGCTTGACACCACCACAAACGCCATCACAGTGAACCCCACAGCTTTCAGCAATCAGCAAGCGGGTACCAGATGAGCACACATACCTGCTGCTGTGGCCGCATCATCACCTGCTGCATCAGCAGGTGCTGCTGCTGCTGTTGCTGCTGCTGAGGTGGCCATGCCGCAGATGCCGCAGCGCCCCTGCCCTGCTGTGCACGGACAGCAGCACCACCTGCTGTGGGTGTTGCACCGACCTGCTGGCCTGGCTGCATTGCCTTGGTAGCACCCTGCATGCACCAGGGGCAATGGATGCAGCCAGTTCATTGGTCCATAAACCTCAAAGGCATCAAGCATGCTGTGCGCTGTCATGGGCATCCATTGCAGCAGCTCGCCAAGCGTCACACAATGCAAAGTGAACACACATGTTAGTCATTTGCTCACCTCCTCCCTCATGGAGCCACCCTCAAATGGCGCTCGCTGCTGCTGTTGCTGATGCTGTTGGACCAGCCTGGCCATGGGCGCATTAATGATGTGCTGCTGCATGGCCGTTGCCGGTTGGGCATGGTGCGGCCACACCATGGGACCTGCAGCAGCAGCACGAGCGGCAACCGACAACATGACGGATTTCAACCACTTGCTCACCGGATGAACCATGCCAACACGTGCTGATGTGTGCACATCCAACACGTGCTGATGAGTGCAGAACCCACTTACATAGCACAAGGATGTCCATACACCACTTCGTACCCGGCAAAAAAAGGACAAGAAAGGCACCAACTACTCTCTCACATGTGCAAAGCAGGAGCACAAATGAACAAGGCAATCCCGTCTTACCAGGCTGGCGCGCCATTCCTTGGTGATGTGCATGCACCGGCGTGGTGCCGGGGTATGGCACTGTCAGTGTGTTGCGAGCCATGCTGCTTGCGGACTGCAGAGCACCCCTTGGTGGACTGGCCAGGACCCTGTATTCGCTCTTGGCCAAGGTACATGACACCTGTCGACATGTTGGGGCAGCGTTGGCGGTGTGAACTGATGCAGCTGCAGCACCACTGATGGCACCTGTTTCACAGCAGATGCACTGCACAAGCAGCGGTGTTGTATAACAAACATGACAAGCACAAGCAGCACTGCAAAGGCACACGCTGCAAGGGATAGCATTTGCGGCGCATGGCAAGCCTGACCTTGAAGCCATTAGCAGTGGTGGTGCCATCCAGCTCTGCCACGGCTGCACCCGCCCTGTTGTGCCCTACCGTCGTCATGGGGAAGCGTACTGTGCACTGGATGTAGTGTCGCTGCAAGCGCAGGCACGAAACAGCCACAAGATGCACAAACAGCATTAGCATAGCCGACTTTCGATTTACTCTGTCAGCTGGCACACAAGCAAGCAAGTGCGCTCTGAAACTAGCACCTGGTGGCCACAGTGTTGGCTCACAAGTTGAGCTCACGCCTTCTGGGTGGCTCACAAAACTACCACCCACCACACACCGCCGCAAGCCTTGCAGAATATAACCCTCCACTCACTGTGTCAGGCATAAGTCACAGCAGCGGAATCCAATCTGCCTGTTGAAGCTGGCGCATTTCTGTTGTGGGCAAGCATGTGTGTGCACGGAAGTGGCAGAACTCACAGGACCTGCCGCCTCGCCAGCTGCGCCAGTCGCGGTGAAGGTTTCGCCGGCGTCAGCACCACCAGTGCTGCGCCCTGCTGATGGCGAAGTCTTGCTTGCGTCTTTACCCTTGCCTTTGGAGGCATCTGAAGCCTTGGGGAACACAAGGTCCGCCTGGAAAATGCCATAGCAACCCCGCCATGTGTTTGCGTCAGCACAATGCCTAGCTATCAGCAACACCCAGGTAGCAGGCACATAACCATGGCTTGAAATGTTGAGTGCGCTGGGTGGGGCTGCGCTGCCAGGCGAGTTACCACCTGAGAGACCCACGATGCACCGTGGTGCAGTGCAGGGCACATGCTTGGACATGACAAGTAATGTCATGTGACTCACCAGCGGCCCAAACCTGGCAAACAGCTGGAGCACGGTCTCCTCTGCCTCCTGCCATGCAGGTTTTCACGAAGAGGTAAAGATGCATGAACCACATCTGTTACCATCGGCATGCGCATGTGGCATTACCACAGGAACACTGCCAGACTCTGCACACAGCAGCCACCAAGTGAATACTGTAGCCTATAGACGAGTCAAGCCAGGTGACTGCTGATATACTGCGAAGTAAATGGTTGACCAGCTGTAAAGAGAGGCTTGCCCGTCATGTGGGCTTGCAGAAACATGGAGCTCCTAATTTCCAAAGCCATCAACCTGCGCATTGCTGTAAACAATGGCTACATGCAGGTACTGGCTATACGTAGGGACACCAACAACTTAGTAAGCACGCTTGTGCAGGCACGGGCAAATTATGTTCACATCACCCAGTAAAGGAAAGGGCACAAAGCATGGTGGCAAATCAAATGGGATGTGAAGCATACCAGAAAGCTGCCAGCTGCCACACAACCAGACAGGGCAAGTGAAAGATTTGTGTGTGGAATTGTAGCTTCAACCACACAGTGCACCTAGCAGCATCCAGCAGGCGCTCAGACATTGTGGCCACACTGGCATAAATTGAACACCCCATCATTGTAAATGTTGAGATATGACCCAGGGTTTCCTCCCCTCCCCCCGCCTCAGTCAACTCCTGCCTGCTCTCAAAGTCATCTACACTCTGCGTTTTTGTGGCCCATCCAAGTCGCCAACCCAGGCATGTACACCTGGAAAAAATTGTATCCATAGGCCTCAGGTGGCTTTGTCGACTTAATAGAGTGGTATTGCGGCATTTCGCTGGCTACTTGTGCGATGTTGTTTGAGCTTGGTGCTCGCAATGGTAGCCACGCATGTGTCAAGCACCCTATAGGATTGAACACGCGCAAACATGTGAACTGACATGAAACAACATGGCCGTTCGTGCATGGCATGTACACCCATCGAAAAGGCTGAAAACATTTTTCAGGCACACACAGAAGGCAGCTGCAACACACATGCCATATTCCGTAGGTGCACATAGATACTTGCCTCCACTGACAGTGATGAGCTGCCCTGAAGTACCACCTGCACGCTGCAGGCTGCCGTCACCGCTGGTGGACTGTCCCTGGGCGCCAGCCGTGCAGCAGCTGCAGTCTGTGGCAAGTGCCCATGACAGCACGACAGCACATTCCAGACGAAATTACACGTTGCCACACACTTCATTGAGCATCAATCACACTGCTAGCGCCTGCGTGAGATGCAGTGCAGTGCTCCACACATGCACACACACATGTCAAATGGGATGATATACGTGTGCAATGGAACAGGCAGGCACTAACAGCGGTCATCGGTAAGTGTGGCAGACAAGTGCACCTTAGTAGCAGGGAACGCCCCAATGCTGGGGCCCATGTTGTTCCATTCCACGCGCACCGGCAGTCGGCCAAGCACCTGCGCAGATGCGCCAAAAAGCATGAGTGCCAGTGTTAAATGGTGACAGACCAGCAGCATGTCATCAGCACCAAACGGGTGCGCGTGCTGACAACGCCATGCTGCCGGCATGCTTGCGCACGCCACCCAACGGCGGCAGCGCTAGTGCACCATGGTGCGCTAATCCTTGCTGCTTGATTGCAACTAGGTATAAGCACACGGCACGCTACTTGCCTGCTTTCCATTGAGCTGTTTGCGCGCCTCCTCCGCATGCAGGCGGTAGCGGAACTTCACCAGACCGTACCGCCCTGCACGCACCATGACCGTGTTGTCCTACAAGTTGATGAGGCGGTTGCAGGCGCACCAGCAGCAGACAGTACTGCATCAGCACGTGAGTGGTGCCAATGTACTACAGAAACTTCTTCTGACAGAACAAGCAAGCCTGTGACCACACGACATAGCCAGCAGGAGGCAACCGTGTACCACAGCAGACAAGCGCTGGCAGATGCAGCAGCACGAGCTGTGATGTACTGGTAATTTCAAGCTGTGCACCTCATCAAGTGGTCCGAATGGCCGAAATAGCGCCCTCAGCTGCTCATTTGTGGTATCCTCAGGAAGGGGGCCACAAAAAAGTGAGGTGTTCTTTTGTGCCCAGCCCACTCGCACACGTCTGCTGCGCAGCTCCATCCTGCACCAAGTGGCGTTGCCAGCAACATCAAAAATGCAATTAGCAACCTGCATAGCAGCATGCACCCTGATCACATGAAATGCAAGCGAAGGAACCTGTCGCCCGCACATAAACAGGCAACGACCCACATATGCTAGTCAACTAAAAAAGTCATAGGGTCACGCTGCATCCGGTGCATGGCATATATGGCAGTATTGCATCGCCTGTGCACGTGCACAAAGGGCGATATATATATATAAGATAGCACCACCTGTGCGCGACACATGATTGCACCACATCTGGGCACGGCAAGTGAAGTCGTCACCTGTGCACGCCCTCCTTGGCCGCCACAGCAGCCGCATGTGTGCCCATCCTCACAAAGCCATATCCCAAATTTTTCCCGGTGTTCCTGTCTCGCTTGATGTTCACCGTCACCACCCTTGCATTCATAGCACAGCACAGCACAAACGCCGCCCACTGATGATGAGCGCCAACCAGCGGCCAAGAACCAAGAGCATACACAATGGTGTTGGTCTGTGTCGAGCGGCATAACTGCCAGTCTGCGACAAATGCCACGCGAAGGGAAGGCACAACACATGTGTCATACCTGCCGTATCGCGAAAATGCTGCTTGCAACTCTTCCTCTGTGAGCCCCCTGGCCAGGTCCCCCACGAACAGGTTGCACTCGTCCTTTGCAACCGGCTCCGTGTCGCTTGCCATGGCGCCGCCCGCCCCAGCAGCTTCTGCAGGCGTCTCTGCTGCCTGCTCCATGCCTCCGAGTCCAGTGGCGCTGGTGCTAGCACCCGCAGCCGTTCCCGGTAGCTGCTCCGAGCCTCGGTCACGCCACGACAGAGGCATCACGGCAGTCGTGCCTGTGGGCATGTAACCGGACAAACGCGGGCTGGCACCCGTGAGAGCCGCGGTATTACTGGACAAACTTGTGTCAATAGCAAATGCATCATCGCTCTACGCTTACCTGTCATCGTGGTGGGTGGGGTGCGTGGCCGATCATCCGCTGCTCCTGGCGGTGCTGGCGCTGGTGCTGCTAGTGCCGCTGCTGCCGTTGCCGCGGTTCCAGGTTCGGTCGCACGTGCCTGCACTCCGCTGGGTGAGAGTGGCACTTGGTCCAGCTGGTGCTGCTGCACGGCGGCCGGAGAGAAAGGACACCGATCAGCACTACACACCCGCACGGGCCGCGATGCACGGAAGAAGAGACCCGCAGAGTGGCCCCTGCAGAGCGGCAGCAGAGAAAGCAGCATCGCAAGCAGCAGCGGGCACAGGCAAAGCCCGCTGACGGGATAGGCACTTGCCATCGGAAGGACCAGTCTAACCTGCAAGCTCCCGCTGTCAGGGGTACTCATAACGCCACCCTCCCCGCCTCCCTGCCTCTCCCGCTCCGGCGCGGGCGGCACATGCGCGTCATCGGCTGCTGCGCCTTCGCTTCCTGCACCACCACCAGGCGGGCTCATGGTGACCGGCATTCACGCCTCTCCCCCACAGCGTGCGTGTGTGTTGTCTCGTCTCTGTCGGCGCAGGCTTTCAGGCGTAGGCGCCGAAAGGCAAGGCCGATGGGGGTGTGAGCGCGTTCCGCTCAAGGCAGTGCACGCCCACTGCAGGCACTCCACCGTCCCCGGCTGCGCGATGTGCGTGCATGCCTCCAGCCAACGAGTGGGGCGCACACCTACAGGTCCCAAAAATTGCAAACCCTCTCGCGCGGGAAAAAAGGAGAACGCGGAACCGAAGAACTACCCCTACACATTGCACAGTCCGCATACCACGGAACGGCCCTTTCCCCACGGAACGCCGACGCAAGCACCACAACGTCAAAACACAAAAAAAAAGTGCACGCCTGTGCACAGCGGTGTCGGCACAAGCGAAGTTCAATAAGCAGTCACCACTTCAGTGCACTCGCGATTTAGTGCGGGGTGGTGTCACCCACCCCCCGGGGCACCCCACACCAAAGCAAGACCCCCACACTAAATCAAGTAGGGCATTGTATGTATTAACGTACTTTTATTAAACTCCGCTTAGGGCGCGGAAAGCCCTTTGCACACGGTGCGCATGACCAGAAAAAGGGATCAGACTGGAGTAGCGAAAGAGCTGGCAATGCTCAATACTGCGTACAAAAGGGGAGGTCTGGCACGTTGCCAGAGCACTACTCTAACGAATTACAGCCCCATGTCCCAGGGGTAAATATTGTTTACACAAAATAATGTGGTCTATGACAGGTCTCTGGACCTCGCACCAAACAGCGGACCGCACTAAATCAAAGCGAACTAAATCACGAGTGCACTGTATTGCAGAAGCATCATCGCTATTGCAGGAGTCATGTTGCATCACTTCAGGTGAGCACCAGCCAGGGCTGGCACGTGGGCCACAGGTCTGCAGGCACTCAAGACGAAAACCGTGCTTGGCCTAGCCGTTCCCCTGGCCCATCCCAGAACCACCTCTGGGCTGGAATTTCCACGCAGCCGAGGATTTATTTCATTTAGGGATGACATGGCAGCAGGAGTAGCTGGCCCCAGATAGTGGCAAAGCTGTAGGCAAATGCGCACCATGCAATATACAAGCCACAGTGGCAGTGGTATACTACCAGCACGACATGCCATATCATGTGAAAGGGTGCAAGCAGGTGGCAGCGGTGAAAAAGCATATGACAATGAACAGGGACATCGCCCGGTGCACACGTTTGTATAAATTGAGCATTCTTTGTGCACACACAGCTTTGCGCAATTGCATGCACTCTCACGCATATACAAACGATGACAAAAATGGGACCTGAGCGCACCAAGCCTTGCTGTTGGTCAAAAAGGGTGCACCATGCTGGCTCAACGGAAAGGCTTCACTTTGCCATGCTTCTTGGTGTGGGCGGAACGCACTGGGGATTCTTCGCGTGGAAATGCACTAGAGGAAAAAAGGGGCATGCTCTGTATGCGTTTCTGTCGCTTGGGTGGCTCCTCCTCATCACTGACTGCGTCATAGCCAAAACGGCGGTACACCTCAATGCCCGTGTACATGAACAGGCTGAGTCCTGCTAGAGCCACCAATCCCAACCCAACCCAGCGGAGCACCTTGGCCTGCAAGTGCACACGCAAGAGGGCAGTAACACCAGCGCCAGCAGCACCCGCCAGTTTGTCAGCAGACGCGGCAACATAACTAAGCAGTACCAAGCGCAACCATGTAAATCCAGCAACGCAAGCACAGCCGATGTGGTGGCAAGCATATTATTAGGAGTACTTTGAGGTACACAAGCACTCACCCACACTGGCAGTGGCACAGGTGGCCGCTGCTTGAAGCCCATCTTGTACCAGATCTCGTCACACACGCCATCAAGATAGTCAATCAGGTACTGGGGGCCGTCCTTGGCCAGGTTCATGTTGGGCAGCCAGCCCCTTCTGGTGGCCTCTGCAAAAACATGTCAGGTAGGGATGGCACATCATGCACGCTCAGCTGCCGATTGGCAGAGGCTGCCATGCCAGGCTTCGCGTGTGGCCGAAATGCACATGCAATGTCTTATGCTGAGTATGCTGGGCAGTCACAAGTGTAACGCAAACCAGCACAGCAGGCAGGCGGCATGGGCCACGCGCGCACTAAGCTGCTGCGGTGCCAGTAACCTCCGCTTGCACATGATGCCACTCATGCACACGTACCTAGGAATGACCACTTGGGCTCAAGCTCCGTTTTGAACTGCAATGGGCCAGTACACAGGCACCACACCGCATTTTGAGTACTGCACAGCTGGGTGTGTTGTGTACCGCTTCAAACTTGGCGCTTAGGCGCACATGCCACATCCATTACTGGTGCATGCTTGTCCAGATACTGCACACACACATGCAGCTGGTTGGTGCCATCTTGCAGCAAGCGACATGCTGCCATAGAAACAAGGCACATCATTGCCGTCCTTGTGCTGCAGACGGCCAGCAACGACAATTCAGTCTACTCACGTTCCAGAAGAAGGACCCAGATGTCAATGAAAATGCAGCCAACTTGGCACGAGCCACCTGGGCGGGCGCACATGGCAGCACAGGCAACACATGGCGCGCACAAATCATGAGACCGCATGTACCTGCATGCCAAAAACACCTTTTGGTGCAGAAATACCGTTGTGTGCTCAGGGCGCCAACATGTCTTTGCACGCTGCCCTGCCAGCGTGCAGTCGCCAACGCCTGTCAATGGTTCAAGACATTATAGTTCGAAGTATAGGGGCGCCACTCACCCTGGTCATGGTAGCGTCGTCATTCTCCCAGCTCTTGTCAACAGGACACTTGCCATACACTGGGGAGCTGAAGCCAGTGCCCATGGGTAGCTGTGCACCCATGGACGCATTGGGCGGAGCCCCTGGCTGGTCAGACCCCATGTAGGGTGCAGGACACTCCACCCAGTCACAAGCGACCTGTGCAGGACCGATGCAGGCAGGCGGAAAGTTGGGCTGAGGTCAGTGCGCACCAGCGTGCCGTGCCATACCGTAATGACATCAGTGCCCCCAGCGGCAGTGCCAGCTTCAACAGCCTCCACCTTTTTTCACACAAACACACACACAAAATTGCGCAGCCACCTTCTGTGAGGCACAACATCCTGTGTTATTCAAAACTGGCTATGCAGCCTGAAAGGGTTGTTATACTAGCAGTATAAAGTACACAGCGAATGGTGCAGTTCGGTGTATAGGAGCAGACCAGCTGTGCCTCCTACGCACCTGTGGGTAGCCAATAGGGTTGTCGTTTAAGCCATTGAGCCACATGGCACAATTGTCGGTGGCAAGAGACCACTCTCCGACCTGCACAGCAGCAATGGTACAAACATGTACCAGTGTCACACATCGCAGGCGCTGCTGGCACAATGGGTGCCAGTATACAACTCAACAACAAGCAACACCGGTGTTATTGTGTGTTGCTGCTGTCACTGCTTGTCACCATCCCAATCAGGCACACATGGGGTATGCATGCCAAGCAGGCCTGTGGCACGCACACACACCATGTGTGGTATGCGCTGCTGTCCATCCCGCAGGAAAGGTGCCTGTGCACATGCCGACGTCACAAAGTGGTCCTCATCCAGGGCTCCACTCCACCACCCGTCCCACGCCGTGTACACTGCAACCGCACCCGGCAGTGCAGACAGGCACCACCATGGGCAGCAGCAGTGGCGGCAGTAGCAAAATCCCGGGCTCAGGGATGATGTAGCCATGTGAACGGCATGCCATACCACGCATTTGCCAAAGTGCACAGCAGCCGTGGTGCGCCTTCAGCTCGGGTGGCAAGCGCAGGTGAAGTTCGGCAGTGTGTAGGAATCCTAACGGCACCATACCACACAAGCACTCATGCTGCAGCTCCCGAACTGGGCAGGACTGGTGCACTTACGGTGTGTGTCAGTCACGACATTCTTGCACCCAACCATCCAATTTCTGAAGATGAGTGAGGAACCCCTGAAGGAGTCGTGCACTATGAGGCCCAGATTGCTGTCAGCCAGTTGCACCTGCAGTGGTAGCAGCGCACCACCAGAGCAGCAGGGTAAGCCACTCCATTGCATCGCTCAGCTACATGCACACACGTGTGCAGCACGAATGTGGTTGCCAGCAGTGCGTGTCAAGTCGTTTTCACACGCATCCACTGCCCAAGTTGCTGGTGCTGCTGCGGCCGTTGTTGCCAGCAAAACTTGCAAGAAAGATAAGCAATGCACTGATGCGTGCTCGGGCGCCACTTACCATGTTGTAGGCACTCCAGACAAAAAGTTGGTACGCGTTTGGAGGTGTATGTGACCAGGGCTCGTTGACAGGCTGGAAAGCCACCACCGCGGGGTGCGTGCCAAACGTTTGCACCAGGCCCTGGAATGCCTCCAGCGAGTGCTTGAAGTTCTCAAAGTCAAACGAGGTGTACCTGCCAACAGGCGCAGCACCCACATACAGTCACGAATCATGAGTGCGCGGCCAGCCTGCTGATGCACTTCCGGTGTGCAGTGCAGCAATACACAGGTGAGGTGCACACCCAGCCAAGCACAGCAGTGCAAGTGCGCACCTGGTCTGGTTTGAGTCGTAGTGGCCAATCCACTGTGCATCCAGCACCGGCCAATGCCTGAAGTGGGTTGTGTTGATCCACTGTATCTGAAGGGACTCACCACTGCAGCGGGACCACGGGAAAACGCACAGCTCAGGCGTCAACTCCAGCATGCAGCAGGCTGGCATTACTTTGATAGGGCAGCATGTACCAGCTGTGGTATTGCTTAGGCAACAGGGCAGCCCGACAGCCAGCAAACACAGCGTGGACTGATGGAAACCAAGACGAGCGCAGCAAGGCACTGCCTGGGTTGCACACCTGCAGATTGTGTGGCCACGAACACAGCATGACTGGTGACGCACCTGTTATCAAGTCCATTCATGCTGCCGCGTAGCGCGTGCATGTCCATGACCACATCAATGCCGTATGCCAGGCACAGGTCCAGCACACGTGTGAGCTCTGCAGCAAAAGAGCAGGGTTGGCGGGTAAAATACCAGCACCAGAAACTCATGTGCGGTGACATGCATTTCCAACTTGCCAACAGCAACTTATAACCTCTACATGCGTTTGGCAAGCACTCCGTTATGTTGAAGGTGCAGCATTTACCAAGTGCACACACGTGCTTTTCCGAAGGCACTGGACTCAAATGGCCTGACTGCATGCTGCAAGCATTTCACTCGGACAAACTTTCAAAGTAGCTGCAGGTAGTATAGTTGCCAAATCATGCCAACTTGATGTCTCATGTGTTGTGCCAATTGCACGAACTTGGGGAGGGAATACTTAGTATGCACACCCTGCCCAGGGACCAGCCAATACTGTGACGCTGTTTGGTGATTATCGGCAAGACATGTTTGAACACACGCATAATCAATGTGCATCTAGCTTGAAAACAAAGGATGCCATACAAATAGGTAACCACTTTCGCAAGGCATCCTATGCAAGCAATTACTTCAAACACTGCAAACGTGCCAAGTGCAGCTGGATCCATGTGCACATGTGGTGCACACCGCACACCTGACCCACAAACTGTACTCCATGCCAATTACTTTTTGCACAATTTACCTTCGTTGGCACCCGCTGTACAGTTGACATAGGGGTCATATGGCGCAAACTGCCAGTCGCCCACCGGAATGCGCAGTGTGTTGACAGCTGCATCCGCCAGCGCCTTGATGTCCTCCTCAGTGACCCATGTGGCCCAATGCCTCCGCAGCTGCTTGTTAGCCTCCTCCTGAGCAACAGCAGCAGTGATTCACAGCAGCAAGAGTTTGGATATTACTTGAAGCATATTAATGGCAGATGCACACACACGCATTGCACACAAACAAACGTCATTGGTCCGCTCCCTGCGCCGTGCCACAGAGCTACAGCGTCATCTGGTGGAATGCGTTTCTGCCGTGGATGCACAGAGACAAGCACGCTAACCCTGATATTTAACCAGTTGCCTGCCTGGTGCCATGACAAAAACAATCCCGGCTCGCTGCACCATACAGTCTCAAAGCAAAAAATGACAGACGAGGTGAAATGCAAGGTACTCACCTCTCCCAATGCACTGCAAAAGCTCTTCATGTCCATGCCAATCTGAGGAGGGTGCCAAAAAATGCCAAGATGCAGAGAAAGCACAGCGGATCACCGCAGTTGTTGGGGACACCAAAGACAAGCAAATATTGTGCACCATGAGCAAAGCAATAGCTCCAACCAAGACAGCACCTCCAGTGTGTGATGTACTGCTGCGACCTCATGTAACCAACAAAAAGTGGCATGTTTGTTCTGTTGGTACTCAAGTTAATCCTCCAGGCATGTTTTTCTGTTGGTGCTCAAGTTGGTCCTCATTGCTATGCTCAGCGAAAAAAAGCACATGAGAACCCTCAGCTCTCTCACCCCTAGCCCGCAAGAAAGTGCCAGCAAATGTCGGAACGCGGCTCACTTACCCACCCACCCACAACCTCTGTAAGCATGAACCGTGCACTGTGTGACGTGCCATGGAGATGTCACCCACCTTGTCCTTGTCAAGAATGCCCAGGAACTGGTAGAAAAGGCTGGGCGTGATCCAGGGCTCCAGCACCATGAACCCCCCTAGGTTAGTGCCCCATATGTTCAGGTCTCCGCCACGGGTTACGCGCCCCAGCTGTGGTTGCGTGATCTGCAACGCAACAGCAGAGGTCGGAGCCAGCGGCACAGCGGTAGCGGCATCACCACAGGCGTGCAAGCCAACATTCTCACCCCGCAATGGGGGTCGACGCAGGTACCCAGGGATCATCTGAAGTGCAACGAGCTGCAGCAGCCGGCCCGGCATAGCTGAGGGCTTTGCAGCCAGCCGCGCAAGCACAGCAGAGGGCTCGTGCGCAGGAAGCAGAGGTGAGACCGCACACGTGCGAAACAAGTGTGGTAGATCACCTTTTTTGGATCGCAGACGAACCTCCCATCCATAAGCAGTGCCATCTCGTCCTCATCCTTGCCCGCCAACACCTCGTCATCAGTCATGAGCAGCCAGTGCTCCATCTCGGCCACAGACGGAAACAGGTACCGCTGGGCCAGCTGCACAGGAGTCTCTGGCACCTTCGCGTTCTCTGGGTTTGGCTGCCATTCCCGGAACATGCTGCCGCAGGCCAGGCACGGCAACCCTGCCAGCGCAAGCGCTGCTGCAATCGCCACATGCCGCATGGTACACCACCAGCTGCTCCGCTGCCTCCTGCCGCCGGCCGCCGCACGTTTGAAGTCCGCCCCCAACCCAAGGCGCGCGCAATTGGACAAACGGATCAAGTCAGATGGTGGCCTCAGCTTCGGCCCTGCTGCTGCGCAGCTCAGCGCCAGCAGCAGTAGCAACGGCGCAGCACCAGCGGTGCGCACCTGAGCCACTCACCCACCGTGCAGCAGCAGCAGCGCCCAGCGTCTGCGTCTCTTGTTCAAATTGAGTTCCTTTCTGAGTTTGAAACGTGTGCGTGCACGTTTGTGTGGCGTCTGCAGACGATAAAGGCGCATGTACACACACACAGAGCTCTGTAGACCTGTGATCATGAAAGATGAACACGGTGCAGCTTTTTGTGGCGTACGCCCACGCACACGAAACGGCGGCGGCGGCAGAGCGGGAGAGAGAAGCAGCTGCTAGCGCGAGCGGTCACAGCCACCATCACCACCATGAAGCGGGTACTCGCAATGCTCTGCCTACTGTTTGTGGGCGCTGCAGGTGCGTGTTTAGGTCTGCAGGTCCAGCGGCAACATCTTGCATCTTGGCACCCTTGCTGCAACTGGTTGCCAACCCCAGCGCATCTTGTGCACCTCCCCTGCGGCGTGCAGGAAACCGTGGATGGACACCGGGACCAGGTGCCCTGCTCAGGACGCATCCCGCCCTCGCGGTGCGCGGCGGCGATGTCATGCCCCCTCCTGCCCTGTATGCCAACGCGGTCGCAATAGGTGAGGGGCTGCCGTTCGACGCGGTTTATGGGTGTACCATGTCCGCAGATGCGTCTCGCTTCCCGCCTTCGACGTGCAAAGTACACAAGCGTGCGCGTCGTGCTGTGCTGCTGATGCGCTGCAGTGGTGACGGGGCGTGCACTCGTGACTGAGTGCACAGAGCGTTCATGGTTTGCTTTGTGTGCTGGTGCTGCTGCGTGCGAGCAGGGGAGAAGAAGGCTGCCGCGTCGCCGTCCTACATTTTCAAGTTGGCGGTGGTCTCCGGCGCGCACATCGCTTTCGGAGCGCTGCTGGCCCTCACCGTTGGAGCTAATGTAGGCAAGTGACAACAAAGCTGTTGCGTTGTCCTGCATGTCTCTCTGTCTCTTCCTGCACAGATTGCATAACTCACACCTTCAATTTGTCAGCGTGTTGTGGTTGTGCACAATCTCACATTCGCTTCCTGGCCGCTGTTCACCACCACAGCCAACATGAAGAGCATCAACCCTGGTCTCCAGAGGATCTTCTTTGGGATGTTCGGACTGTGAGTCCGCACCATCAAAGTGCTTATGCCACGCTATCGACCCAACCTCAATCATCATCATGCTGCATCACTACTTTTTGTAATTCATGTTTGAAGTACATTGCATGCGGTGCCGCCTAAGAGCGTGATGGCAGCATATTGCACTCGTACCACAGTGCTGGAACTCTGCCCGGCACTATCTGGCGACAGCATGTTCACTGTGGCTCAATCAGGTGCTTCTTGCTTGTTGCTTTGTGCATGATGGCTGCACTGGCGGTGGCGTCTGCGGCGCATCGGATGGCAGGCCATTTGGACTGTACATGGTGCTGGTGGCAGGAGGGGAGCTGTTCACAGGTACGGCGTCTTGCAAGGTCAACGATAGGTGCATGTACAAATTAGGCATGCTGTTTGAACAAATTAGTGAGTCTTGTATACATTGTGCTACCACAGCATCTTTGAGTTTTACTGGCGGGAGTTTACGTGCAGTACACCAGGTGCACGCTTGCACCAGTGGAGCTCTGCAAGTGCGGGTGTGCTGCTGCCTCAAGCTGCATGTTCGCTCCATCAAGCATGAGGTAGGGACTCCAGACGGCGGTATATCCTATGGCGGGCCGGCCTGCCCACTCGGACGCCCTGCTCGCTCGCCTCTCGTTGTGGTCCGTTGTGGCTGCTCCGGCTCCCCCAGTGTGTGTGTGTGCGGCAAAGTTGCAAGCAAGACCCCCACGGTGTGCCAAGCGACAGAGAAGAAACCTCACCTGGGGGGGGGGGTAGCGTAGTGACGGAAGGGGCGGCAGCAGGGTTGAGTGGAAGGCTGACGTGGTTTGGCGGTGCAGCAGCAGCGAGGGTGCACGCACAGGCGGGCAGGCGAGCACACCGTGGGGGTGAACCCTCTTGGTGGCCGCGTGCTGCCGTGGTGGCCTGCCGGGTGGTATCCAGTGGTCAGGTAGAAGTCCCGGGAAATGTGCGCGCGGCGCGCGCGGCCGGGCCGGGTGTTGAAGTCGTACGTGTAGGCTGTGTACTAAGAAAAAACTGTGCAGGGCACCATGTGTGCGCACGCTGCAATGCTACGCTAGTAGCTGCAGCAGCTACGGGTCAGGCGGTGACCGGCGCCCCTTATTCAGGTGCGTGGCCGTGTCGGCCCTGCAGCCTAGGCTAAGCTAGTGGGGGGCGCACGTACGGGGCCACGCGAGTGCGAGCAGCAAACATGCACACAGGCGCTCGACGCCATATGCATGGTGACCATACAAGACCACAGCAAACCTGGTCCTTTGCTGACACGAGTCTTTGATCACTGCCTTGATTTGAATTGGTCACTCGTGTGCCACGAAAATGGACACCCTTTCATGCGCTTGCCCTTAGGCTAGACATGGCTCTGCCGATCTCACAGAACTCTGAATCATCCCTAGCCCTCAAGGACACTGACCGGTGCGTGTAGGTGTGGGGGCTGTCTGGTGTTTTTCACCAGGTGTACAAATCACCCCACAGGCTTTGGCCTGACATTTTGCCCTAGCCACGGCAGTATCTGGGCTTAGCAACCTTTTGATTTTCTTCAACAGAACATGCACTCAGTCTGGTGATGGCGCAACCGCGTTTGATGCGCCCTTTATGCATATCTTTGGCGCTTCATGACAGAGCCTCTGCTGCCATGCCGCACCGTGCCCATTAGCCTTCAAGTTGCTGGCTCCGAATCTCATTGTGTCTCGAATGCCTGTGTCAGTGGGTGCTCAACAACGGCCGCCCACCTTGATTACCTATTTAGTAAGTACTACTACGTAGTATACTTCTATGACATAATGTCTGTCCAGTGGCTGGTTCGCTGACAGTGCCCCAACTGTTGCGGCTTTGCTTTCCTGCTGTGTCTGACCAGCCGTGGAAGCCGACGCTGTGCCTAAAGGTTGGGTGATCGTGGGCCTGAAGTTCGAGCGCTGGCAACTTAAAAAGGATGGTGCCTGGTCCGTTGTGCCCAACTCGGATGGCTTGAAAACACCCATCGAAACAAGGGACACCGGCCGCACCGACACTGACCTGCGCGTGGAGGTCATGCGAGGGTGGGTAGGGCCTGAGGACGAGCTCAGAGCTGAGGGGACAGGGAGCGCGCAAGGAAACAGAGACTCGCTTGAGTTGGGTGTTCTGACTGCATACCTGCAGACAGCGGAGGGTTACTTTGCGCAGCCGCTGAGCAACAGGGAGGGCGGGCTGGGTGGTGTGTCCGGCGGCTTCATGCACAAGTCCGACTTCTACGCCGTACAGCCATCAGCCTACGAGGTTGAACAGGTCTGGGGGCAGTGCAGCGAGGGTGACACGTGGCAGGACCTGGGGGCCAAGTTCTACAGCGCGGACCAGACCGGCGTCAACAAGATTTCGTACATGCCGAGAGTGTGTTTTGACCACACGGCCCCCATCATGGTGTACTCGTTCCGCGCCAGCGGCGACCCCAACGTCATCACCTTCGGGTCTGAAGAGAAGGTGAAGCCCACGGAGTGGGGCAAGAACATCCTAGGGTACCGGTTCGCCGAAGATGTTGGCGAGAGGGGCGACTATGCCATCACCACCACGCCAGGTGAGCTACGCGCCTCTGCAACCATTATGGCACTTCGGATGTTGCATGGGCCTGCTACGCAAGCATTCTATGCTGCATGACGCACCACGGGTACCAGTTACCTGCTGAGCCAACGCTGCGGGTATCATAATGGACCAAACTGTAGTGCTCAGCAACCTAAGGCTACCTGCTTCCACACATTGAATTTCGAGTGAACATGCCGGTTTGCCGTAGGATGCACCTTCACCAGTGTCCCTACCTCACAAGTGTGTGCTCAAGGCACTCAAGTTTTGAGTAGGCTGCCACTACTAGTCACATGCTCAAACATTCAATTTGGCACTTCAGTTGCACTTTTGAGGCTAGGGGCACCGTCCTGGTAGTGCATGCGCTGAATCTGATGATGAGCAACACCAACTGACCTGCAACTGCCACTGCCATGTCTGAACTTTTTTTACTCTGTTGCTGTGTGCAGCGGTGACCATTGTTCTGAAAGTCGAGTACCCCGACCTCACCAGCCAGCTCCTCGCCAGCACACCAGTTCAGATAGACGCCGCTGAGTTCATAAACAACACGGAGGCAGAGCAGGGTCGCTCGTGGGTCGTCAAGACAACCGTCACCACTTCGGAAAAGTTCACCTTCAAGGTATGTATACCTACATGTGGATCAAACCGGTTTCGGTGTGCGGTGTAATGGAGCACGCATACCTCACACAATGTACCAGCAGGGTCGCGGTGAGCCGGCCGTGTTTGGTTGTCACAGTGCAGCACTTAGTCCTGACGACATATCAATCCAGACCCGTTATGATGATCAAACTAGTTCAGACCAGAGCAGTTTTACAGTTCCTCCTACGTGAGCCTCCCTTAGATGGTTGTAAAGGCAAGATGGACGTCACCTCCCTTGTAGTGCCACCTAGTGCTAGTAGGAGCCCCTCAAATTCTGCGCCTGCGTTAATTTTTTGTTGGAGTTGGACATCATGCTCAGCACTTACCAATTATTATAGTATAGTATGTACAAGTTTGTGCACTCATGATTTTGCAGTTACAATCAAAAATGAAGTTTGCAACTTTAACATAATCGCTGAGCATATTTCCAACTTGAACAAAGATTTTAACCAGCGCTGGCAGATGCAGAATTTCAAGGGCTACAAGGAGGATGGCATCCACTTTCCTTTTTTAAGGCCATCTAGGGGGGCTCACTTAGCAGGAACTGTGAAACTGCTCCTGTCTGAATCAAATTGGTTGTGGGTCTGGATTGCACGGATGTTGCCTCTTTGGCAAGTTGGGCGGTTGCAGCCTGGTGTTGTCAACCCGAAGGCTTGACGGCTCACACAGAAGTCGATGAACAAATTCGAAGTGGTGGCGAACGTGCAGCATTTTTACAACTTGAGCTCCCTGCCACGGTACAGCTGCTGTGTGACTTCCTGTGCCATGCAGCATAATGCTGCTCAGCCTCCCTGCTTGCACACCTGACCGAGTCTCTTCGCTAACTGCACCTTATCATCTGTGTGCGCACCGGTGACGCAGGAGTCTCTCAAAATATCAGTCACGGAAAGCTTCAAGGCATCATCGCCCGGCAAAGATGCAGTGGGCGGAACGGAAGCCTCTTTGCAGTCGACAGTGGAGGCCGCAACCGAATTCACTCAAGATTTCACGCACACAACCAGCACGCAGGTTGACAGGACCTTCAGTGTCAAGGTCCCTGCTTACAGCAGGGTGGTGTCGCGGGCCATGTGGCAGCAGTCTACCCTGACAGTGGACGCGATCATCACGTTCCAGATGCGTTACGAGGACGGGAAGACGACCGAGTTCAAGCAGACCGCCACGTACACGGGTGTTAACGTGCTTGGCTTGCTGCAGCAGGACGACCAGTACCCCCTGACTTAGCGGCCATGTTGCAGCCACAACGGCTGTAGTTGACTTGTTGCTGGTGCAAAGAGCGCTTTTTTGAGCGCCTCCGTGCCAGCAGTGTGCGGGAGGAGCCGCGCCTGTCCGGCTTGCACTTCAAGTTGCAGTTTGGTAGCGCCGGCACTGCTCAGCAGTGCTGTTTGGGAGCGTGTGCGGCATGCAGGTCTGTGTGCATTCCCGCACAGTCGTGTGCGCATTGGCAGCCTGAGCTGCCTGTGTGAGCGGCAGCAGTGCAAGCTTGCACTGCAGTTTTGACGGCAGCCAGAGTGAGAGCCGCGGCCGCTGGCTTTTTCATCACTTGACAAGTATTGTAGCTTGCACCCATCTTGTTATGCTTACAACTTTGCACGCTCGTTTCTTTTCATTTTCAGCCGTTTTTATTGGCATGAAGGCATCTGTACTGTAGGCACCTCCCGGTTGGCGCCAGGTTTCGTGCCTCAAGTTGCTGCAGGAGACTGCAAAATGTGGTTGTGCCACACACTGCGATAAAATACAGGAATACACCCGCCTCTGAGTCAGTGCTGTGATGCAGCGGTGCATGGTGTTGTGCTGCAAAGCACCCAGCTGTCATGCGATGACCTTTGCTGTTGCCGCTTGTGTGCCCTGTCAGCCCTATCAGCTGCCAAATTGAATGCTGCGTGATTCCAGACCTGTTGGCGCAGTAACTTAGGATGATCGGCTCGGTTTCGGCAACAACGTGCGTGCTGAGCAGTAGCCAGATGAGCTGGGCGAACGCCAAGTTGTGCCACAGCCGCGGTGTGCTGAGCTGCACTGGTACTAAGGCAGCTTCAAGCTGCCACATGTACTACGTACTCTTATTAAACTCCGCTTAGGGCGCGGAAAGCCCTTTGCACACGGTGCGTGTGACCAGGAAATCAG